>JASPKP010005089.1:15000-16480 GCA_030674155.1 Stramonita haemastoma | reverse complement strand
ATTTTTTATTTTTATTTATTCTTTAAATATCAAGGATAATGGAATAAGCGCTCAAGTGCCTTTTTTACATCCATGTTCCCGCGTGCGTGCAGTTTTGTAACTTTGTCATCTGTTCCAACCGGCATACAATGGCCTACTCTTACGAAAAGCGGAACAGGATTTAACGTGTGCGCAAGATGTTTCTGCGTGCGTTCGCACACGGGGCCTCGGTTTATAGTCTCATCCGAACGACTTTTAGGGAGAGTGGAGTCGGCACTGAGTGTTAACTCCAGGGGAAAAATCCCCTCGACCGGGAATCGAACCCGGGTCGTCAAATTGCCAGCGCAACGTTCTGACCACTAGGCTATCCTGTCCCCCCTGAACGAGGTGTTGGATGTCCATTTTTCATGATTTTTTGTGTGAGGGCAGGATGAAAAAAAGTAGTGTAAACTTAATCTTTTACCCTCAATAAAGATCATTTTGACATGACATGACTTGACTTGACTTGACTTTATCACCCGCTGTGCACACTGTCTGCAACCTCAGGGTGATGACCAGACATGGTCGGGGGAGAATAGAAAGTGTATATTATTATTCTGGGTGAACCCAAGGTGTTACACTGGGGAACGCCCACAACAACAATCCCCTTTGTAAAAGTGGACATCGCGCTCAGTCCGGGTCTGGATAAATTTGTCAGTAGAAAGCGTAGAATATAGTAAGTATCTGCGTCCTTCTGATTAGAACAGACGTGTAACCCAGCAGTATTGCGGAGCCTTCTCTGGTGGGTGGTCTCGTGGCGGCCAGATATTGTACATAAGAACTCGAGTAGAACATCTTGCTCACACGTTAAATCCTGTTCCGCTTTTCGTAAGAGTAGGCCATTGTGTGCCGGTGGGAACAGATGACATTTACAAAAAACGCATACACACGAGGACTGGATGTAAAAAAGCCATGAGTGCTTATTCCATTATCCTTCATATGAAAGAATAAAAAAAGAAAAAAAAAGAATGAGCTCTGGGGAAGAGCAGGAACACTTTCTTTTCTTCTTCCATTCTTTATTTCGAGGATAATGGAATAAGCACTTATCTGCTTTTTTTTTTTTTTATAGATCCAGTCCCCCCATGTGTATGCAGTTTTGTCATCCATTCCACCAGCACACATTGGCCTACTCTTCCGAAAAGCGGAACGGGTTTTAATATGTGTGTTGTGTGTGTGTGTGTGTGTGTGTGTTGTGTGTGTGTGTGCGTGCGTGCTTGCGTGTGGTGTGTGGTGTGTGTGTGTGTGGTGCGCGCGCGCGCGCGCGCGCGCGCAAGATGTTCTGCGTGCGTTTGCACACGGGACGTCGGTTTAGAGCCTCATCTGGAGGACTAATGGAGTCGGCAATGATGTAAACTCCAGAGGAAAAATCCTCTTAAACGAGATTTGAACCTGGGGTCAGCAGATCACGAACGCATCACTCTGACCACCAGCTGTCCCGGAGTAGGACCAAATAGGCGTGGGT
>JASPKP010005089.1:0-2500 GCA_030674155.1 Stramonita haemastoma | reverse complement strand
GTGTGGATAAAGGATGAAGGATGAAGGATAAAGAGAGAGAGAGAGAGAGAGAGAGAGAGAGAGAGAGAGAGAGAGAGAGAGAGAGAGAGAGAGAGAGAGAGAGAGAGAGAGAGAGAGAGGAGAGAGAGAGAGAGAGATGTACGTCACTTCCGGCCACTGTTATTTCTCTAGGGACAAGGAATCGCGTAGTTTATTGAACCGTACCTTTTGTGATCGGTGCAAAGGTATTGAATGTATACCAGGCCAGATTTGCCCCCAGGACCATAAACTTCTGTTTAGTTTGGTGTTGGTTTTTTTTTCTATGTAGATGAGAGAATAGGCATACGCACGCACAGTTACTGTCGCGTGTGCAGATAAAAAGACTGATACAAGTTTACACACATGCGCGCGCGCGCGTATGGCTCCGGTACAATCATGTATGCAAATACAAGGACACAAAGAGAGAGAGAGAGAAGAGAGATAAGGGAAACGCAGACATAGAGAGACAGCGAGAGAGAGAGAGAGAGAGAGGGGGGGGGGGGGGAAGAAAAAGACGAAGAAGAAGAAGAAGGAAAGAAAAAGAAGAAGCGGAAGAGAGAAATCTAAATCCACAGTCTTGAAATGAAATAGTCTTAGACTTTCAGTGAAGCTCCATATTTGAAAAAAAACAAAACACTCACAATTATACAAAAGTTCAAAAACAAAAGAAAAGAAATCAACTTTCCGATAAAAGAAGCTAATTCTCTGGTGTTTACTCCATGACTCACACTACAAGACGACTCAGGGACTGAAGTAACAAACGGTGACAATTTCACCACATCACCAAGATCCGAACCAGTGGACTTCAGGACCGGTAGAAGTAGGCCTATGTCTGTCACCTTAACCACTCAGCCAATGGACAACTCAGAAGTTTCTGATTGATTGTTGCCGACATTGATTTGATGTCCCAGGAAGAGAGGAAATGAAAGTAGTGTTCATAACTTGCTTCTCTTTAAAAACGAATATCGACTTGCACTGAGTAGTCCGGAAAGACATATTTCCATCCCCTCCATTCCACGAAGGGGACGGGATAGCTCAGTGGTCAGAGCACTCGCTTTCACCCAGCCAAGGTTAAGCAGCATCAAATGTGGTTACCAGTTGGATGGGTGATCGTGACCGTTTGCGCGCTTTGGCTTCAGTACATTCCCCCCAGTTCACCCAGCTGTAAATGGGTACTTGCCTTCTTTAGGGACAGGGAAGGTAAAGCAGCGAGGGAGAGGAGATGGGCGCTGTCCTCAACATGCTGGCCCCTAGAGAAGCTGAGGTCTCTGACACCTCGCTTCCCCTACGACCACACAGGTTATGGGACACCTTTACCTTGACCTTGACCTACTCAACGGGCAGAGACATCAGGGAGTACAGGGATGGGCCTTTCACTTGTCAGAGAGAGAATGAATGAATAATCTTTATTTTTCAAAGGTAACAGAGTAAGCATTACATTTTTTTTTCATCCGGGAGAGAGAGAGAGAGAGAGAGAGAGAGAGAGAGAGAGAGAGAGAGGAGAGAGAGAGAGAGAGAGAGGGAGAGAGAGAGAGAGCTGAGTGGTTAAAACAACCAGTCTGTAATCCTAACTGTTCTGAAGTTGAGAGTCTGTATCTCGACAGAGTCTGGTGAAATGAGAAAGGGAACTTTTACGATCTGTAAGGTGTATGCAGACCTGCCAGTGCCTTTCCCTTCATGTATAGGCCTACTCGCATGCTTAAGATCAAAGTTTGAACATGAAATGACCTGTGTATAATTATGATGTTAACGTGTACCTAGTGGCGGACACATGGCAAAACCTAATAGCACGGGAGGTTGAATACACGCAATGGGTTATACAGGTGCTGACTGATTTCCTGTAGATGTGATGTAACCATTATGGATCGGACAGATAGACAGACAGGCAGAGACAGAGGGGGAGGGAGAGAGGATGAGAGAGAGAGAGACAGAGAGAGAGAGAGAGAGACAGAGAGAGAGAGACAGAGAGAAACAGAGAGAGACAGAGAGAGACAGAGAGAGAGAGAGAGACAGAGAGAGAGAGACAGAGAGAAACAGAGAGAGACAGAGAGAGAGAGAGAGACAAGAGAGAGAGAGAGACAGAGACAGAGAGAGAGAGATAGAGAGACAGAGATAACTTACTAAAAGGGGGAGAAAAAAATCATCAGCAAACGATACCCAGTATTCCGACACAAAAGACTGCCAGCTAGGTAAATTGAAGTAGAAATGACTGTCAATGAGATGTACGTACATGTCCTTTCCTTTAGAATGATGAGCAAACCAGTTTGAGGGAGACACCACTCTAGAAAAGGGTAAGCCCACTTGCCCTGGCAATTTGACGACCCGGGTTCGAGTCCGGTCGAGGAGATTTTTCTTCTGGAGTTAACGTCAGTACTGACTCCACTCCCCCCAAAAGTCCTTCGGATGAGACTTTAAACCGAGGCCCCGTGTGCGAACGCACGCAGAACATCTTGCGCACACGTTAAATCCTGTTCCGCTTTTC
>JASPKP010005087.1:10000-16487 GCA_030674155.1 Stramonita haemastoma | reverse complement strand
TGTTTTGTTTACAATCCCCTCCATAAGGGGCCAAGGCATACTGAATAAGCTATCCGAATCCGAATCCCCCCTCCCTCTGTCTGTCTGTCTGACTGTCTGTCTATCTGTCTGTCTGTCTGTCTGTCTCTGTCTCTTTGTCTCTGCCTCTGTCTCTGTTTCTCTCTGTCTCTCTGTCTCTTTTGTCTCTCTGTCTGTCTGACTCTCTCCCCCCTCCTTCCTCCCTCTTCTCTCTCTCTCTCTCTCTCTCTCTCTCTCTCTCTCCTCCCTCCCCCTCTCTCTCTCTCTCTCTCTCCTCCCCCCCCTCTCTCTCCCTCTCTCTCTCTCTCCCCCCCCTCCTCTCTCTCTCTCTCCCCCTCTCTCTCTCTCTCTCCTCCTCTCTCTCCTCTCTCTCTCTCTCTCTCTCTCTCTCTCTCTCTCTCTCTCTCTCTCTCCTCTCTCTCTCTCTCTCTCTCTCTCTCTCCTTTCAACTTAGGAGCCAAATTCCTTCAAACTTTGGCAAGTCTGTCAAGATCGAAAAATCGAATGGTTACTTTTGTCCCCTTCACACTCCCGGCACTGCAATTGTTCACTTCACACAGGCATACTGACAGCTAGACATTGTATAGTCACACGTATAATGCGCGCATATACACATGCTAAGCGCAAAGGCTCACAAGCACGCACAAATGCAAGCATACACACACGTACAAGTACACACATGCATACACACACATGCACATACACACACGAGTATACAAGGATTCACACACAGACACACAGACACAGACACACAGACACAGACACACAGACACACAGACACACAGACACAGACACACAGACACACAGACACCCCCCCCCCACACACACACATCTACCTCTTTGTGTCAAACAAGCCTGCGCCCACAAACTGCATAACATCACCAACTCAACTCAACCACCCACCCAACAAACGAACAAATGAACGAACGAGCAAACCAACAAACCAACATACCAACCACCTACACAAACCACCACCCACCCACCCACCCACCCATCCAGCCATCTATTAGCCCAACCCAACACCCGCCCACCCAACTATCCAGCCCACCCACCCACCCACCCATCCACCCAACCCATCACTCACCCACCCAACTATCTAACCCACCCACCCATCCATCCAACCCACCCAACCACCCACCCAACCAACCCACCCACCCATCCATCCATCCATCAACCCAACCCATCATTCACCCACCCACCCACCCACCCACCCACCCACCCACCCATCCATCCATCCACCACCCACCCACCCATCCATCCATCCACCCACCCACCCCCACCACCCACATACCTCCCCTCACCCACCAACAGTGAAAAACCAGTCCATTTTTTGGTTGGTTGTATTCTTCACTGCATGGCCCGTTCGCCACTAGAAGGTCACAGGTTTTAAATATCGTCTGCAACCTCTAGGGGGGCATAACTGTCAGCCACACAGCCTTACTGCCCGCAGTGGTCGATCTTTAACTTTCCACATGATGGTGTGTGTGTGGGGTGAGGGGGGGGGGGGGGGGGGGGGGGGGGGGGAGGGGTGGAGAGGGGGGAGAGAGGGGGAGAGGGGGGTAAGGGATAGTCTAGCGGTTTTGAGAGTTGCACTCGTCGTATCCTGACGTCCCAGGATAAAGTCACTACTGAGACGTCCATTTTAGGGAATGTTAGTTACCCTGGCTCTGTACGAGAACAAGGCTCTGTACGAGAACGCAAAAAGTGCAGTTTTCATGAACAATCACGTGGGTGAGTTCTTCAAGACCACGGTTGGGGTTCGCCAGGCTGCCTTCTCTCACCTGTACTCTTCAACCTCTTCCTCGAAAACATCATGACAGAGACACTGCAAAACCACCACACTTCCATCTCCATTGGTGGAAGACCCCTTTGCAACCTCAGATTTGCAGATGACATTGACCTCATGGGCAGCAGCAAACAAGAACTGCAAATCCTCACAGACAATTTAACAGATCGAGCGAGTGCATACGGCATGGAGGTCAGTACAGAGAAATCAAAGATCATGGTCAACAGCGCAAGTAATGACATCACGGAAATAAAGATGAATGGAGAAATACTAGAAGAGGTGAGCCAATTCAAATACTTAGGCTCCATCCTAACAAAAGATGGCACATCAAACAATGAAGAGAAAGCTCGCATTGCAACAGCAACATCTGCTCTAGTCAGACTCGAGAGGATCATCAGAAGCAACAACATCAGCTTCTGCACCAAATACCACCTTTACAAATCCCTCGTGATATCTATCCTCCTATATGGCTGTGAATCATGGACTCTGACAGCAGAGTTAGAGAGGAGAATCCAAGCATTCGAGAACAAGTGCCACAGAAGACTCCTCAAAATATCATACAAAGAACACAAGACCAATAACTATGTGAAAGAAGAAATCAAAAAGCGTGTGGGCCCCCAAGAGCCTTTGCTCTCCACCATAAAGAGGAAAAAGCTGATGTGGTTTGGTCACACCACAAGACACAACACCCTAGCAAAAACCATCCTGCAAGGAACAGTCGAGGGCAAGAGAAGAAGAGGCCGCCAAAAGAAATCATGGGTTGACAACATCAAAGACTGGACCGCCCAACCCCTGCAACACCTCCTACTAGCCACACAGGATCGTGAAGCATGGAAAAAGATCTCTGTTGCGTCTTCTCTCATGTCCCCCCTACGTCCTTTGGGACAAGGGACTGAGTGAGTGAGTGAGTTACCCTGGATGGAAGACGGGATAGCCTCAGTGGTCAGGGCACTCGCCTTTCCCCCAGTCAAAGTTAAGCAGCATCGAGCGTGGTTACTACCACTTGGATGGGTGACCGTTTGCGCGCCTTGGCTTCAGTACAGTTCCCCCCCAAGTTCACCCAGCTGTCAATAGGTGCCTGCCCTCTTTAGGGTCATAGAAGGTAAAGCAGCGAGGGAGAGGAGATGGGCGCCGCCCTCAATAATTATGCTGGCCCCTAGAGAAGCTGAGGTCTCTGACGCCTCGCTCCCCTACGACCACACAGGTTATGGGACATCTTTACCTTTACCTTAGTTACCTGGAGGTTTTTTTTGTTTGGTGTTTTTCGTTCTTCGACAAGAGTTCTGAGCTTCATCAATGGTGAGATTTTTTGCGTATGCCACCGTTTTTGTCCGCCATGAAGGTAGCCACATTCCGACATCCAGGGATGATGCTGGAGTCAACAAGTATAGAACTACAAAACCAACAAGAAAAAGAATAAACTAAAGTCGATAAAACCCCACAAATAACCCCTCTACTTCCACACACACACACATACACATCAGTACTGACTCCACTCTACTCCCCCCTTTCTTCCCCCCTCCCCCCAAAGGAAAAGTCCTTCGGATGAGACTATAAACCAAGGTCGCGTGTGCAAACGCTTGTAGAAGATCTTGCGCCCAAGGTAAAAACCCTTTCCGCCTTTTGGAAGAGTAGGTTATTTGGTAGGACATTTTGGATGACAAAATTATAAGAAAAACAAATCGCATTCACACAAGTATTGTGTTTAGACATCATCGTCGAAGTCGGATCGCTGCTACATTCCTGGTGGATAAAAAACGGTCGCGTACGCAAAATCTTAACATTGGTGAACATTTAAGATCTGGCCGAGAAAGGACCCCCTCCCCAGAACCCCCCCCCCCAAACCCCTTCCCACTCACACACACACAACCGCCCCCCAACAATAACAACAAAAAACACGCATAAAAACAACCAACCTCCCCAAATAAACCCTCCACATAGCGCTGTTCCTTTCTCCTGAACGTAAGTGTATTATTTGAAAAAAAGAAAAAACCCTCTCCCCCCACACACATACATACACACGAGCACGCACGCACGCGCGCACACACACACACACACACACACACACACGCGCACACACACACACACACACACACACACACACACACACACACACACACACACACACACACACACACACACACACACGAGAAACAAGTTTAAAAACAACAACAAGTACATTACTTTCAAATTAAGAGGAGAGCGCGTAACAAGCTAGAAAGCCAAATTAGCATTGTTTAAGAGATGTTCTTGCCCTTTCTTGCATCATTGTAGACATAAAAAAAAGGAAAACAGATGTAAGTTCCGAAACTTTTTGAAATAAAAGATTGAATAATTCTTTTGTTTGTTGTCTGTTTTCTTTGATAACAATCGTTACATCACATCATCTTTTCCTTTTCTTGTTCTTCTTCCTGTTCTTCTCCTTCTTGTTTTTCATCACACACACACGCACGCACGCACGCACGCACGCACGCACGCATGCACGCACACACACACACATACACATACACATACACACACTCACTCACTCACTCACTCACACACACACACACACACACACACACACACACACACACACACACACACACACACACGCACGCACGCACGCACGCACGCACGCACACACACTCTCACACACGCACGCACACACATACACACACACACACACACACACACACACACACACACACACACGCGCGCGCACGCACGCACGCACGCACGAGCTCGGGGGGACGGTTAGCCTGGTGGTTACAGTGATGCACCTGGCGCTCGTGATCTGCTGACCCGGGTTTAAATCGCGTTCAAGGGTATCTTTCCTCTGGAGTTAACATCAGTACCGACTCCACTCCTCCCAAAAGTCTTTCTAGATGAGAAAATAAGCCAAGGTCCTGTGGGCGAACGCACGCAGAACATGTTAGGCACACGTTCAGGGAAGAGGTGCTGGAGTCAGCACAGCACAGAGATTAACTTCAGAGGGAATAAAGAAAGCATGAGCAGGATTTGAACCCAGGTCAGCAGATCACAAGCGTAACGCGCATCTCTCGAACCACCAGGCTATCCTGTCCCCTTTCTTTTCTTTTCTTTTATTTTATTATTTATTTATTTACTTATTTATGTATTTATTATTTTATATCGAGGATAATGGAATAAGCGCTCATGTGTTTTTTACATCCAGTCCCCGTGTGCATGCAGTTTTTGTAAATCGTGTCATCTGTTCCCACCGGCACACATTAGCCTACTCTCACGAAAAGCGGAAAAGGAATTAACGTGTGCGCAAGATGTTCTGCGCGCGTTCGCACACGGGGCCTTCGGTTTATAATCTCACCCGAAAGACTTTTAGGGAGAGTGGAGTCAGCACTGAGATTAACTCCAGAGGAAAAAAATCCCCATCGAACGGGATTCGAACCCGGGTCGTCAAATTGCAAGCACAATGTTCTGACCACTAGGCTATCCTGTCCCCCATTCTCTGTGTAGCAGTCCACCATTAGGGAAGTAGCCGTGACAGTCAGAAGCTCCTATAATATAGCTCACTGGACGGACCTGACTGCTTAATACGGTGCCAGACATGGCTCATATAAATCCTCATCTTCATGGCAGTTCAGCGCTGTCGGTACAGGTTCGCTACGTACGTGTGGGTGAGGAGTAAGGGAATAGACTTGTTTGCTCTGAAGTGCGTTTATTATTTACTTTTTAAAGGAAGACAGATCAACGAACCTCTGTGTCTCTTTCTGTCTGTCTGTCTGTCTGTCTGTCTGTCTGTCTGTCTGTCTGTCTGTCTGTCTGTCTGTCTGTCTGTCTGTCTGTCTGTCTCTCTATCTCTGTAGGTGTGTGTGTCTGTGTCAGGAGAGTGAGAGTGAAGTGAGAGAAGAGGAGAGAGAGAGAGAGAGAGAGAGAGAGAGAGAGAGAGAGAGAGAGAGAGAGAGAGAGAGAGAGAGAGAGAGGAGAGAGAGAGAGAGAGAGAGAGAGAGAGAGAGAGAGAGAGAGAGAGAGAGAGAGAGAGAGAGAAGAGAGAGAGAGAGAGAGAGAGAGAGAGAGAGAGAGAGAGGAGAGAGAGAGAGAGAGGAGAGAGAGAGAGAGAGAGAGAGAGAGAGAGAGAGAGAGAGAGAGAGAGAGAGAGAGAGAGGATTTATTCTTTTATTCTTTTATATCGAGGATAATGGAATAAGCACTCTTGTGCTTTTTTTTTTACATCCAGTCCTCATGTGTATGCAGTTTTGTAAATGTCATCTGTTCCCACCGGCACACGATGGCCTACTCTTACGAAAAGCGGAACAGGATTTAACCTGTGCACAAGATGTTCTGCGTGCGTTCGCACACGGGGCCTCGGTTTAGAGTCTCATACGGAGGATGTGTGTGTGTGTGTGTGTGTGTGTGTGTGTGTGTGTGTGTGTGTGTTGTGTGTGTGTGTGTGTGTGTGTGTGTGTGTGTGTGTGTGTGTGTGTGTGTGTGTGTGTGTGTTTTAGTGTGTGTGTGTGTGAGTGTGAGTGTGTGTGACAGAGACAGAGACAGAGACAGAGACAGAGAATGAATATCAAAGGACCATTACTCCTACCCCCATCTTAATTTGCTAATTAACAGCACGATTGCATAGAGAGAAGTACATCAAGAGCACAATATAATTTCATAATAGCAAGAGAGAAAAACGATTAGAAGAAGAATGCAAATAATGCAAATGCGAAGAAA
>JASPKP010005087.1:0-2500 GCA_030674155.1 Stramonita haemastoma | reverse complement strand
TTTTTTATAGCAATGTTGACAAAATTTACAAAATAGCATGTACATGGGGACTGGATGTAAAAAAAAGCCCATGAGTGCTTATTCCATCCTCCTCCTTCGGATGAGACTATAAACCGTGGCCCTGTGTGCGAATGCATACAGAACATCTTGCGCACAGGCTAAATCCTGTTCCACTTTTCGTAAGAGTAGGCCATTGTGTGCTGGTGGGAACAGATGACAAGGTTTACAAAACTGCATACACACGGGGACTGGATGTAAAAAAGCATATTAAGTGCTCATTCCATTATCCTCGATATAATAGATAAATAAATAAATAAAGTAAAAGAAATAGATATAGAAAAATATTGATAATAAGTAAATATAAAAAAGGCATGAAGTAGCACATTCACACATGCACACACACACACACACACACACACACACCAACACAACCACACACACACACACACACACACACACACACACACACACACACACACACACACACACTACATACACAGACCCCCCCCCCCACACACACACACATACACATATCTTTCTACAAAAGGCCCCTAAAAATCAGTGTGTGACATTCTATCACACTTGAGGAAGTAAGAATTGTTACCTATAAAATCTAGCCCATAGTTTTGAAGGTTGCACCAAGATGGCAAAGGAAAGTGATCTTCCCTGTAGAGCACCCAACCCCCTTCCTCCATATCTACCTATCCTTTACCTTGCCCTGACATTTTTTCTGTATTGTTATATGTGTTTCTCTGCCTCTTCCTTTTTATTTTGCCTGTATTAAATAGGATTAAAATGTATTATTTGCTTCTTTTCTCTGTTGTACTTTTCCCTACGGCCTTTTTAGTTTAGAAATTGATTTTTTTCTTTGAGTTTCACAGTTTGATGATGTTATTTTTCTCAGTTTTTCCTTTCATGTAATCTTTTTTTGAAGCTTTTACCTTTTTATTTTAATGTCTTTCTTTGTTGTTAGTTTTTTTTAATTTTTGTTTTAGGGTTGGGTTTTTTGTATTTTTTAAATTGTTGTTTTATTTACGTTTTTTGTGTTGCTTTCTTTCATCTTGGGTCTGTCATCGATAAAGTTTCAAATGCTGTCACAGAAAGATGATATTTTTGAGGTATCATTTTCGACTTGAATCTTTGATCATTCTTTTTAAAGGATAAAGAGTTTGTCACTTGCTTTCCTCGACTATTTTTTCCATCAATAGAATTTGTTTCATTGTTTTCTCTTTGTTTTTCTTACTTTCTGTTTCTTTGGATTTTTTCTTCTTTCTTGTTGTTTTCTGTTTCTTTCTTTCATTGTTTGTTTCTTTCTTCTTATCTGTCTTCTCCTCCATCTTTTGTTTGTCACGAGTTTGCTATTTTGTCCTCTCTCTGTGTCTCTCTCTATGTCTCCCTCTCTGCCTCTGTCTGTCTGTCTGTATGTTTGTCTGCCTAAATAAAGAATAAATTGCTAAAGCGTTAAAGCGTCTCTCTCTCTCTCTCTCTCTCTCTCTCTCTCTCTCTCTCTCTCTCTCTCTCTCTCTCTCTCTCTCTCTCTCTCTCTCTCTCTCTCTCTCTCTCTCTCTCTCTCTCTCTCTCTCTCTCTCTCTCCTCCTCTCCCTCCCTCCCCCCCATATATCTCCTATCATAATATATCCCAGGATTGACCAGGCTCAGGAGATACAGACACCTGCAGTGTCGGTCAGGAAATTTGAGCAACATTCAAATCCCATTCGTCAAGCAGATGAAGCTCGACTGTGTGGTCCCAGTCTTCTCAACGAGCCCCATGGCAAATTCACTCTGGGTAAGGAGCTAGCCGGAGTCAGAAAAAGAAAATCCCTATGAATATTGGACTAGAACCCGCAACCTCCCAGTCCATAACCCAAGGCATTATCCACTACGTCATGGTGGTTGGTTTGGGGTTCTGTGTTTCCCTAGCTTTTCATTTCTTCCCCACAGTCTCTCTGTCAAACCAGGATTTTGTTTTCTGATGACGTGGTGTTTTTTTCTGGTATTTTATTCCTTTTCTGAAATTTTGAATATGACTTTAGTTTGTCACCACAAATTGTGCAGGTCTACATGTAAGTATGCCTATGCCTGTATCCAAGCACACGTGTATGTGTGTATGCAGCATCTACATATATATACATGCATATATGCATATGTGTGTGTACAAAATCACAAGCTGGTGTAGCAGTTTCCATGGATGTACAAGTGTCCAAGCACACATGTATGTGTGCATGCAGCATTGACATACATACATGCACGTACGCATGTGTGTGTGTGTGTACAGAATCACAAGCTGGCATAGCAGTTTCCATGGATGTACAAGTGTCCAAGCACACGTGTATGTGTGCATGCAGCATCAACATACATACATGCACATATATGCTTATGTGTGTGTGTACAAAATCACCAGCTCGGGTATTTTTTTTTTTATTTTATTTTTATTTATTTTATAACACTCTATGTCACAGCAGATTTCTCTGCATGAAATTCGGGCTGCTCTCCCAGGGAG
>JASPKP010005086.1:12500-16489 GCA_030674155.1 Stramonita haemastoma | reverse complement strand
CAGATAAATCTTCAGTGACATAAAGTGGTATAAAAAATAAAAAATACAAAGATGTTGCAAGCGGATGTGCTACCAGTGGCTTTTAGGCAAAAGCACTGTCATCTAGGCCAATCCTTCCCAACCTTTTTTTGTTTTTTTTTTATAATAAAAATAAACTCAGTTGTTCTCTTCAGGAACTGTTCACAGCAATTCAATAGTAAAACCCAAAAAAGTATGTGTGTGTGTGTGTGTGTGTGTGTGTGTGTGTGTGTGTGTGGTGTGTGTGTGTGTGTGTGTGTGTGTGTGTGTGTGTGTGTGTGTGTGTGTGTGTGTGTGTGTGAGTGTGTGTGTCTGTGTCTGTGTCTGTGTGTGATTCAAGATTTAAGATTCAAAATATTTTATTGCCATTCAAGTCATGCAGACTTATTTGACACAACAAAACATCAGTTTTGATTATCTTCTGCCCAAAATGATGTCCGCTAAAAACATGTTGTATTCTTCTTCTCTTTTTCTCTTTTCACAAAACATTCATTCACATATCTAATGATATCTGCTTGATAGATATCAACTGTGATTATGTCACTTAACTTATCTATATGTTTTTTTTTTTACATTCTTCGTGTTTGGTTTTAACTTGTAGTAACAAATTGTTTCTGAGTTCATCATATAAGACACATTTATCAAGTACATGAAATTCATCTTCTATTTTGTTACAATATTTACATTTTCTGTCCTCTCTGAGCATATTTTGGTGCCTCCCTTTCTCTATCATTAAATGGTGACAGCTTATGCGAAATTTACAAAAGGGATTTTTATGACTTGTTTTCATAGTTAATTAGATATGGTTCCAGTTTGCATTCTTTGGTTACAATTCATCAAATTTTCAGTTTTCCCAACTATTTCTTCTGGTAGTTCCAGAATGTTTTATACATGGCCTGAAGCTTTCTTTGAACAGCATAGCTTAACCATAAACATCAAAAGTACTCTGGTTTTTCCACACATGTATAAACCCAATTGTGTAAAGGATATTTTTTACTGTATTGATCCATTTATCACATGTATTCTCTGATAGAAATAATCCTATACTATTCTAATGTAATATAATGTCACATAATATAATAGACCATCATCATATCACTTATCACTTTTATGCTGACGACTCGCAGATTCAAAGCAGTGAGACACCTGAAAATCTTCCTTCTCTCTTGACAAATGTGACCAGCTGCCTTCAAGATATCCAACACTGGATGATACAAAACAAATTACAACTAAATGCAGATAAAACCGAAGCCATGCTTGTAGGCACCAAACACAAACTCTCCTCCATTCCAACAACTTCAATAGAATTCGGCAATACGTCAGTTCTATCCACTTCTGTTAAGTGTCTAGGAGTCCTTGTCGACAACACCCTCTCCATGCAAAAATTAATTACCCAAACCTGTCAGTCATGCTACTATCAACTACAGCGTATTAGGGCAATTCGAAAGTACCTGTCCACTGATGCAACATCCAAACTCGTCACTTCTCTTATTCTCTCACGTCTGGACTATTGCAATTCTCTTTTGGCTGGTCTGCCAGCAACATCCATCCACTCCCTTCAACGTATACAAAACTCTGCAGCTCGTCTTGTCCTCAGAAAGAAAAAATCTGAGCACATTACGCCTCTCTTGCAATCTCTCCATTGGCTGCCCGTACCACAGAGAGTAAACTACAAGATCAATACCCTCTGTTACATATGTCTCCACAATACTGCACCCTCCTACCTCTGTGAATGTCTTCACTTGTACACACCTTCTGGCTCCCTCCGCTCGTCGGCAGATACTTTGTCCTTAAGAATACCCAGATTCAACCTATCTACCGTTGGCTGCTGCTCTTTCTCTGTTTCTGGTCCATCGATCTGGAACGACCTTCCTCTCTCCCTCCGGCAAAAGCCTACTTATGACACTTTAAAATCCAACCTCAAGAAACACTTATTTCAAACCTAAGTTTTTCTCCTTCGGCTTCCACCTCTTTCCTGTCCCTGCCTTCAACGTCCACCTGCCAAAGTGCATGACGTTTGTAGGTGTGTGTGGGCGCGCATGCTGCGTAGGTGCATGCGTGTGTGCGTATGTATGCTGTGTGTGTGTGTGTGTGTGTGTGTGTGTGTGTGTGTGTGTGTGTGTGTGTGTGTGTGTGTGTGTGTGTGTGTGTGTGTGTGTGTGTACATTCGAATTTGTTAAAAATGTAAATTGTTGTTGATTGTGTGTTGTGTAGGTCGAATGCAAGCGCTTTGATTTGTTTTTACAAGATATATCCCTATACAAATTCCATGTATTATTATTATAATTATTATTATTATTATTATTGTTATCATTATTATTATTATTATTATTATTATTATTATTATTATTATTATTATTATTATTATTATTATTATTATTATTATAATAAGAGTTTGGGTTTGGTTCTGTTAAAAGAATCAGAAAGGATTTTATCGGCATACAATTTTAAGTGTCGGTGGAAACCTTCCTAATTCACCAAAGTGGGTTGTACCAATGATCTTTTTTTCATGAACTCCCAGTATTTGTTTACAAAATTTTATATGAAAAGTTTCGTACAGAAACTGATTTGATAAGCATGTCTTGAACAATTCATCAATATGAAATTCTGTCTCCCCATGAAAACAAAAAGGAAACCAAACCTGCTCCATAAGTTAAAACAGGTGTTATTAGTGAGTCAAAGAAACGCATTATTATAGTAGTCTTTAAATTTTGTCCATGAACTGCTCTTTTAAAAGCTACAATTCTTTATCACTTTGTTTTACTAAATGTTCTTGTGTTGCTTGAAACCTACCATTCTGATGAAAAATGACACCTAGATATTTGTAAGTTTCTACTGTTTCAATTACATGCTCTCCACACTTAAAATGAATGGGAATTTTAGGTAGTGATCTCGTCAAGATTATTTCCTTTGTTTTTGTTTTGTTTATCTTTAAGCCCCAGTTTGAACTGTATTCTTGTAGTTTATTCAATTTAGTTTGAAGACCTACTTTGGTTGTTGATAGTAATGCTAGGTCATCAGCATAGAGTAAACAAGGAGTTCTGTTTCTCAAATTTATATATGGTGAATCTTTCTCGTCAATATATTGAACAATATCATTGACATATACATTGAATAATGTAGGGCTTAATGTATTTCCCTGATGCACCCCTCTTTTCACTCTGATTTCACCAGTGTGTTTTCCTTGCCTGTTTGTAATTACTGTTGCATTCCAATACATGTTTTTAATAACATTATAGGTTTTACCTGTTATCCCTATTTCATTTAGCTTTATTAGAAGACCCTCGTGCCACAGATCATCGAAAGCTTTCTGAAAATCTACAAAGCAGCAATAAAGTCTTTTAGTTTTTACTTTTAGCATTATTAAGTTGTTAAGTAGAAAGATATGGTCTGTTGTTCTCCATGTTTTCCTGAATCCAGCTTGTTTTCTGACAATACTGTTGTTATTTTCTAAATATTCAGATATTCTTTGATTTAGTATTTGACAAAAAAGTTTTCCAATAGTGTTTGTTAACGTAATTCCTCTGTAGTTTCCAGGATTATATGTGCATCCACTTTTATAGATAAGGACATTCACTCCCACTTTCCAGTCAGAGGGAAATATACCCGTTTCTAACATTAATTGAAAATATCCCGCATTGTCTCCATAAGACTAGGTGAAACCGATTTAATCATTTCGTTTGTTATTCCATCTTTTCCCCGGTGATTTGTTATTTTTCAGGCTGATGATTTTTTTGTAATTTCATCCATTGTAATTTGTGATGCTCCATCACGAAATGAGTTGCTTAGCAGGTTACCCAATTTTGCCCTAGGAGCCATTAAAGGCAGGTGGGGGTCAAGTTGTCAATTTTGAGATTTTGATTGATTATTAAACAATATCCGTTATTCTACCTTGTAATAAAATATCAAGACATAATTTTTATTCCTTTTGCTTTTAAATGTGTTTTGAAAATCTGTGACAAAAACAAATT
>JASPKP010005086.1:0-7500 GCA_030674155.1 Stramonita haemastoma | reverse complement strand
CTGAACCACACCACCTGAACACCAGGTTGCTGTTTTAGGTCTAAGTGACTCCGTTTTTTCTGAAGTAGGCCTAAACTTAATTTGATCGAGTTATTATACCATGGTGTGTTATATGTAGAGTGATTTTGATCTTGATTTTGATTATACCATTGTGTGCTATATGTAGAGTGATTTTGATTTTGATTTTAATCCTTCTTAATTTATTCCATCCCCGATCAAGTGCTTACATTCCTCCCATATTAATAATCTCTCTTCACCAATCTTTGCACTCATTAGTAACTGCCTACCAAACTACCTGTAATAGATGGATCAAAGACACAATACCTGCCCTCCAAAATTGGCTTACGAATTTGCCACCTAAACATAAACCATGCAATTAACAAAATCGAAGATATATCAACACTCATCACAAATCAAGGCAAACCATTCCACATACTAGGGATTTCTGATTCAAGACTCACAGATCATATAACCCATGCTGACTTACATATTCCAGGTTATAAAATCCTGCAGAAAGATCCACAAAAGCCAAAAGAAACAGGTATCTTAATCTATATTAGTGATTCTGTAACGTTCAAACGTCTGCCCGTTCTAGAACGTCATGAAATAGAATCTATCTGGATTGAAGTTTCCATGAAAGGTACAAGGCCTGTTATGATGGGGTTCTGTTACAGGAATCCAAGTGAAAGAACAAATTGGATAGACAAATTTGACTCCATGATGAACGAAGTCCTACTTGAATCTCGGGAAATAATCTTACTGGGTGATTTCAATATAGACCTAACAAAAGTACATAACCAATGGACCCAAGTTATGAATTCATTCAATCTTCACCAATTAATTAAATCTCCCACGAGAGTCACATCAAATTCAAACACATTAATTGACCACATCTATGTATCAAACCCAGAAAACATCATAGAAAGATGTGTCCCTGTCTACAACTGCAGCGATCACTACCCAGTCTGTGCTACATGGTCAAAAAAAGGAACAAAATTTCCCAAACCTGGACATAAAACTATAACTTATCGTTCCTTTGCAAAGTTTAATGAACAGCTTTTTCTCATAGACTTATGCAACTCCACACTCTCAGAAACCCTCAATATTACTGATCCAGACTTAGCCATTGAGTTTTGGATAAAAACGTTCACTGAAATCTATAACAAACATTCTCCATATAAAACCATTAGGATCAAACACAGCCCCAAACCGCCTTGGCTCACAAAGGAACTAGAGGAAGCATGTTATCTTAGAGACCTTCTAAAAGAAACAAATATTATGATGAGTCAAGAAAATTAAGAAACGCCATAATCTCACAAAAACGGCGTGAAAAAATAAAAATATTTTCAAGACCTACTATCTTCCAAACAAAATTAAAAGACTGTATGGCGAGCAATAAATCAAATAACAAACAATCAATCAACTCCTAAATCAAATGTAATCAAAGACATCTCTGCTGAAAAACTTAACAACCACTTCATCAATGTTTCTTCCAACGTAATTAGCAATGATAACTCAGAATCCAATGATCGTAATGAATTAAAACAATTCTGCCATGAAAAGCATATTCCTTCAAAACTTCACATACCTTTCATGTCTGTCTCAGAGGTCTACAACTATCTGACTCACCTCAAACAGTCAAGAACGCGTGGTCCTGATGGAATAGACAGCAGTATATTAAAATTATCAGCTCCAGTTATCACAGACACCCTAACATATATATATATATACAACCTCTGCCTTGATAAGAACTATTTCCCCAACGCCTTCAAATGTTCTAAAGTAATCCCCATCTACAAGTCTGGCGATACTTCTGATCCTTCAAACTATAGGCCCATCTCCATTATACTGATTCCTTTCAAAACCACTGGAAAAAACATATGAATAAACACTTAGTCCCGTCATACAGAAATCAACAACTTACTTCATCCTAATCAGTCTGGATTTAGAATAAAGCACTCATGTCATACAGCACTAACCAGTCTTGTAGATAATTGGCTATCAAACATCAATGACAATAAATTTTGTGGAGTATTATTTGTTGATTTCAAAAAAGCATTTGATACAATCGACCACAAACTTCTCCTTAAAAAGCTAAAACCTGTGAAACATTTCTACAAAAACCCTAGGACTACTCGATTCATATCTTACAAATAGGCACCAGTGTGTCTCAATAGCTACATCAACATCCAAACTAAAGCCCATTCATTATGGAGTACCACAGGGATCCATATTGGGCCCTATTCTCTTCTCATTATACATAACGACCTTCCTCTACATATCAATTCCAAATGTGAACTATTTGCAGATGACACAACCATACATACGAGCCATAATGACATTGACTATCTTACAACCTTATTACAAAAAAAGCACTAACGACCTTGTCAAATGGACTGAACTGAACCACATGTCTATCCATCCCCCAAAAACAAAATGCATGCTTATCACCACCAGACAAATGCGACAAAATTTACCACATAAACTATTTCCAATTCACATAAAAAAGGAAGCAATTCGAACAAACCTCTCACCACAAAGTTCTAGGAGTGACAATTGATGAAAAATCTCAGCTGGTTCTACCACATATCTCATCTATGCAAATACTTGTCCAAAAAAGTCTACAATTTGATTAAAATTAAGCACTTTCTTGATTTACATTCAAGAAAACTGTTTTTTCAAGCTTATATACAATCCTCAATAGACTATGCTGCAACCCTATGGGACTCTGCTTGTGCAAATATCATGAAACCTACTAAGTCTGTATAAACGTGGTCTCAAACTGGTTCTTCTGAAGAAAACAACCTTGCTAGAAGGGGATTATACTCAGTTAAATATCCTTCCCCTACACCAAAAACTAAATCCTTAAAAGAGAAATTCCCAATGAATCATTCCAGAAATACGGTAAAGCCAAGTGTCCCAATCCCAAGGATAGACTTGTTCAAAACTAGTTTACTATGCTCAGGCCCTACGCTATGGAACTCCCCCCTGACTCAATTAAACAGCATCAATCATTAACAACCTTCAAAAATCAGCTTCTAATCCACATGATGCATCAAAAATAACAAACCATACTTCTCCCCTCTCAAACTATCTGCCCTCTTCCAGCTCACTTCTCACTGATTATGATGATCCTATGACCATAATCATAAGACTAAGTGAGGTGTATGAGTGTATGTGTGTGTGCGTGTGTGTGTGTGTGTGTGGGGGGGGGGGGGGTTGTTCAAAAACTTATGTTTTATGGGACTTATTTTGAGGATAGATGGTGGTGGATTGATGTTTTCAGTCATTTTACCTCATCATATTGTCATGTTTGCTCTTTAATTATTGCACCTTTTTTTCTTCTTTCTTGCTTTGATTGGTTTTGTTTGTTTTTTTTTTTGCATTCAAATCAAAATCTACATTGTTACATTGATTCTTACTGCATATTTTCGTTTCTGAATGAGTGCCTTTTTATAACATTACCTTAATATTGTATCTCTGTCATTATTTCTTACCTGCTGTTGTTCTTTCTCACCTTTTATCACAATCTTCTGTTTTGTGAGACTTATTTTGATGATAGATAATGGTGGATTGATGTTTTCAGTCATCTAACCTCATCATATTCTCATGTTTGATCTTTAACTATTGCGCCTTTTTTGTTTTGTTTCGTTTTGTTTTGTTTTTGGTTATTTTTGTGCTTTTTTGTTTGTTTGTTTGTTTGTTTTTTTATTCAAATCAAAATCATCATTGATTCTTACTTCTTATTTTCGTTTCTGAAGGAGTGCCTTCTTATAACATTACCTTAATATACTGTTATATTTCTTACCTGTTGTTTGATACTTGGTATGGTTTTCTTGCTCTTGGTAATTGGTTCTTTATAATTGTTCTTGATTAGCTGAGGCTATCTTTTTATCTTGATGTTATCCCTCAAAAGGGCGGGGACTGGATATAAAAAAGCACATGAGTGCTTATCTATTATCCTCGAATAAAAGAATTTTGCCTTGCCTTGCCTTGCCTTGCCTTGCCTTGTCTATCTCTACCTATCTATCTAGCTATCAATCACACAGACACACAGACACACACAGTCTCTCTCTTTCTCTCTATGACTCAAACACACTCGCTCACACACACACACACACACACACAACACACACACACACACACACACACATACACACACACACACACACACACAACACACACACACACACACACACACACACACATACGCCCACACGCACACCCACACACCCACGCAAGCATGCATGCACACACAGAGTTGCATACAATAGTAAAGAAGTCAATGCTAACAAGCAGCGATCTATTTAGAATAAAAAAATAAATAAAGTTTCTTTTCAAATTGAATAAGATGGAGCTAGCAGTTGAAATGAAAGAAATGTTCAATAAAGAGAGAGAGAGAGAGAGAGAGGAGAGAAGAGAGATGAGAGAGAGAGAGAGAGAGAGAGAGAGAGAGAGGAGAGAGGAGAGAGAGAGAGAGAGAGAGAGAGAGAGAGAGAGAGAGAAGCGTGCTAGTATTAGTTCTCCTCACAACAAAAGACTATGCTCTGTCTTATGCACACACGCACACACCTAACACACACACACACACACACACACACACACACACACACACACACACACACCACACACACACACACACACACACACACACACACACATCTTGGACACACGTTAAATCTTGTTCCGATTTTCGTAAGAGTAGGCCATTGTGTGCTGGTGGGAACAGATGACATTTACAAAATTGCATACACACGGGGACTGGATGGAAAAAAGCACATGAGTGCTTATTCCATTATCCTCGATATAAAAGAATAATGATTAAAACACACACACACACACGTACACACACACGCGCCTGCACTTGTGCACAAACGCACACACCCACATGGGCAAGTGTACACCACCCTCCTGCACCCACACACGTGCTTGTGCGCCTGGTCGTGCACACACACACACACACACACACACACACACACACACACACACACACACACGCGCGCGCGTGCGCGCGCGCGTGCACACACAAGTTTCCTTTAAAAGATTGTTCAGATAACAGAGTGCCTCTAATACCTGCACACAAACCTGAGTGCATGTATTTTGTCTTGAAAAATAATCCCATACAGGCAAAATGAATTAATTACTCATTTATAAGAGAAGGAAACCCTTTTCATACAGCAAAAGCAGGAACAGCTTGAATGAATGAAAAGCCTTTCTAAGTAATTGCAACATTTTTCTTATACATATTCATTGTATCATTGACATAAGCTATGTTTTTGATGTGACATGTTTTTCTAAAACCAAAAGATAAAGTTACATTCAGATTTTCAAAGATTGTTGAGAGGAAACCAACTCAACTGATTAATTCAAAAGAGCACCTGATGCTATGTTATGCATTTGACCCAAATCAGTAACAATGTCAGTGTTACAGACAGTATCAGTCAGTGAAAGCCTTGTGACCTCAGTGACTGACAGTAACAGCAGTGTGATCCCTGTGCCTGAAGGATGTGTGACCAGGCAGGTGATGACCTTTGTTCCCTGGGACAACGAACACAACCTGGTCACTAAAGATGTGGAAAACTTGTTTAGATTTGTAGTAGCTGGAGTTTGCCTGCCCCTGTTATTTGTGGTCGGTTTCTCCACCAACATCATCAACATGATCGTGTTCTACAAACACGGGCTGAAGGAAAGAATCAACGCTTGTCTCTTCACCCTGTCTCTAGTGGACATGTTAGGGGTCAGTGTCGGGTTTTGTATAAATAGTGATGCAGTGTACATCTTTATCTCAGGGAAACAAAGGGAGCTTGGACCTGTGAGTCAAATCCTTTTTGGAAATCATCTCCCTGGTCTGTACGGTTTGGTGACGGCATCACAGATGGTATATGCTGTCATAGCTGTGGAGAGGTGTCTGTGCATCACAAAGCCTCTTCTGGTGAAGAGTCTGATGTCCACAAGGACCATTGTTGTTGCCCTGTGGTTGTTGATTTTCATCATCACTGGTGTTGGTATGCTTGTTATTGGGGTTCGGTATGATGCACTGTGTGTGTTTGACCCAAAGGACAACAGTATTTCTTATGTCAGTCAGCCCACAAAGTTTTATTTTCGCCATCGGTTTATCATGGACATCATCTACAGCATAGTCTTTGGTTTGTTTTTACCTGGAGTCTCTTTCTTCTCCGTCACTGTGTGCACAGTCATCACTGCTGTCAAACTGAAGAAGCTGTCCAAATGGAGGGAGACAGTGTCATCTGCTTCTGGTTCTGTTAACTCGCAAGATTTAGCGATAACTCGAGTCATCATCAGTACCTCTGTTCTGTTCATCATATGTATCTCACCAGCTGTGATCCTACGAGTTTCTTCTCTGATCGTACCCAACCTGAGAGTGGAGGTCTTTATGACAATCTGGCTTGGGTTACCATTAGGACGTATGTCTTAGCTTCAAATTTCAACAACACTTTCAATTTCTTTGTCTATTACACTTCAGGAAGCAAGTTCAGAGAAACAACTAAACATTTATTTCTGTGTTGTCCTGATGAAAATACAAAAAGCAAAAATAGACCCTTTTCCAGTACAGAGAAATAAAGTGACTTGACAACAAAAATTCATAGTCCATAGCATTTAAGTCACATTTTGAAACATGGCAAAATATGAAAATTGTTCAACAAGAAAAGTCAAATATCACGTATCTCTGAGATAATGTTCATTAAAAGGATTCTTTATGTCCAAAAGATTTGTTTCATAAACATGGGTTTTCCTTGCTTTCTTTCTGTAAATTATTGGGCAACTATTGAGGTACTAGTATACAATTCTTTTTTTGTGGGGGGACCAAATGGAAACAATGCTTAAGCTTCGAAAGCCATGTCCGTGTAATTTTTGGACACATTTTAAACATTTTTGGAAAAACAAGTTCCTGAAATCATTGTAAACTTTCTAATGTTCAAAAAATACTAGATTAAGCATGCATTTTTGTTTTAAAACTTTTGGCAATCTAGCCATATAATTTCTATTTTTTGCATTCGAAATGGTCTGCCCTACTTTAAAATCTGTCAGTAAATGGAAACGATTGTGCAAAAGATACTTTGACTCTATTGTTTGACTATATCGCACTGTATATCATCTGCAAACTGAAAACCTTATGTTTACCCTTGTTTATAAAAATTATGTTTATGCTTGTATATTTTCTTGTCATAATTGCTAGTAAATCTTTATTTAAAGCAAAGATAAAAGGCAATGATTCATATGAGCTCATGCTTACAGCCTTATTTAATGTCAAAACCCTGGAGTACACCAAATTCAAGAAAAATATTGAATCCTACCTTCTTGAAATGTACTGGGCGTGCTTCATGTGTAATAACAGCAGTCATGCTTAATTATCATAATCATACACTGAGTTCATATCCTCATTTCCAATCTTTGACTATCACAAAATAAATTACAGTTATATCTTTTTGGACTATACACATTAACCAGAATAAATTCCTTTTACTTAGCTGATAATGA
>JASPKP010005085.1:5000-16491 GCA_030674155.1 Stramonita haemastoma | reverse complement strand
TAGTTTGGGTCGAACATTGCGCTCGAAATTTGTGACCTGGGTTCGATACGGTCGAGGGTTTTTTTCCCCTGGGAAAACCTCGGGGGCTGACCCCCTCTCCCCAAAAGCCCTTTCCCAACGGATTTAAAACCCGAGGCCCCATGTGCAAACGCTTGCGAACTCTTGGCATTTAAAAATCTTTTCCCGCTTTTCGTAAGAGCACCCATTGTGTGCTGGGGGGAAAACAGATGACTTTTACAAAATGCATAACCCCGGGGGAGGATTCAAAAAAAAAAAAAGCCAAGAGTACTTATTCCATTCTTTCGATACAAAAGAAAAAAAAATAAAAAAAAATAAATAAATAAAATAATGGATAATGTTGACAGCCTTAAGTATACTGATAACATACCTGTCCCCCCTCCCTTTTGCTTTGGGCTGTAGTGTTTCCCTCGTCTTTTTTCTCCGGGGGGCTTCAGGGTGCCTCCCCCCCCCCCTCCAGTCCTGTTGTGCACTGCCTGCCTGTTTCACAGGGGCTGCACCACACCTGGAACCACACCAGATCAAAAATTGTTATTGAGTTTGTGTGTTTAAGGTCAAATGCAAGCGTTTGATTTGTTTTTTTAAAAGATTTGCGCTATATAAATTCCCATGTATTTTTTTTATCATCATTATTTTACAACACATTCTTGAGAAACAGCTTTGTTTTTACAAGATATAGCGATATAAATTCCTGATTTTATTATTATTTTATACATTATTACAAACACTTTTGAAACGCCCTTTCTCTAGGAAAATACATACATTTTTTCACTGTCTAAATCATTTTTACCCTACTTCCTTTGGGAGAGAGAAAATAATCTTTTATTTTCAAGGGAAACAGAAGGGAGAGAGGAGAGGGGAGAGAGGGAGGAGAGAGAGAGGGGAATGGAGAGAGAAGAGAGAGGAGAGAGATTTTATCTTTTTTTTTTTTAATTTGATTTTATTCCCTTTATTTCAAAGACAATGGATCAACACTCTGTGCTTTTTTCCATCCAGTCCCCGTGGTGTGTATTTTGAAAATTTTTTTTCTCCTTCCCAGCGGCAAAAACAATGGCTCTTTTTTTAAAAAGTGGAAGGGTTTTAACCTTTTGCGAAAAGATGTACTACGTGAGTTTGGGACGAGACCTTGGTTTATGTCTCATTGCGAAAGATTTTGATGGGAGTAGGTCGGTGCTGATGTTAAATCAGGGAAAACTCCTCTGTGTGTGTTTTTGTGTGTGTGAGTGAGAGTGTGTGTGGTGTGTGTGTGTGTGTGGTGTTGTGTGTGGGGTTTTGTGTGTGTGTGTTGTGGGTGGGTGTGTGTGTGGTATGAGTGGGTGTGTTGTGATGCGTGTGCGTGCGCTCATGTGTGGGGAGGTGAGTAGTGAGTGTTGTGAATGTATCGGTTTACTGTGTCTGTCGGGTCTTGTTGTCTGTCTGTTTTGTGTCTGTGTGTGTACGAGTTCCGCAATGTATTTTTTGTTGTTGTTGGGGTTTATTATAATTGTTTAAAATTTTTTTTTTTAAATTGAGACTATCTGATTGTTATGTTTACGGTAATAATGTAGATAGCAAGTTATTTTAGTTCCTAGATGGATGGCTTGATTCTTAAAAAAGCTCATGCATTGCATATTTGTTTTAGCGCATGTAAAAGAACCCACGGCAACAAGGGGGTTGACCCTGGCATAATTCTCTAGAAAAAAGCCATTCTGATAGGGAAACAACAAAAACACAAAACAAACAGTTGCATGCAAGAAAAAAAAAAAAAAAAAGGGTAGGCGCTGCTCTTGTAGTGACGCACTCTCCCCAGGGAGAGCAGCTCGAATTTCATGCAGAGAAATCTGCTGCCACATAAAGTGGTACAAAATACAAAAATACAAATATTCGTTGTACCATAAGTAAATCAAACTGAGACTTGACACGATCTCTCCTCCCTTCCTGACACCTGCAGCTGACCCAGTGCTGAGAGAGAGAGAGGGAGAGGGACAGAGAGAGAGAGAGAGAGGGAGAGGGAGAGGGAGAGAGGAGAGAGGAGAGAGAGAGAGAGAGAGAGGAGAGAGAGAGAGAGAGAGGGAGGGGGGAGAGAGAGAGAGAGGGAGGAGAGAGAGAGAGAGAGAGAGAGAGGAGAGAGAGAGAGAGAGGGGAGAGAGAGAGAGAGACAGAGGGGGAGAGAGGGGGAGAGAGGGAGAGAGAGAGAGAGAGGGAGAGAGATGGAGGGAGGGAGGGAGAGGGAGAGAGGGAGAGGGAGAGAGAGAGAGAGAGAGGAGGGAGAGAGACAGAGGGGGAGAGAGAGAGGAGAGAGGAGAGAGAGAGGGGGGGGAGAGGGAGAGGGAGAGGGAGAGAGAGGGAGGGAGGGAGAGAGAGAGGGAGAGGAGAGGGGGGGAGAGGGGGGGAGAGGGAGAGAGAAGAAGGGGAGAGGGAGAGAGAGGGGGGAGAGGGAGAGGGAGAGAGAGATTTGATTTGATTTGATTTATTCTTTTATATCGAGGATAATGGAATAAGCACTCTTGTGCTTTTTTACATCCAGTCCCCGTGTGGTCTGCAATTTTGTAAATGTCATCTGTTCCCACCCGCACACGATGGCCTACTCTTTAGAAAAGCGGAACAGGATTTAACGTGTGCGCAAGATGTTCTGCGTGCGTTCACACACGGGGCCTTGGTTTAAAGTCTCATCCGAATGACTTTCGGGGAGAGTGGAGTCAGCACTGATGTTGACTCCAGGAGAAAAATCTCCTTGCCCAGACTCAAACCTGGGTCGTCAGGTTGCCAGCGCAATGTTCTGACCACTAGGCTATCCGAGAGAGAGAGAGAGAGAGAGGAGAGAGAGAGGAGAGAGAGGAGAGAGAGGAGAGAGAGAGGAGAGGGAGAGAGAGAGAGAGAGAGAGAGACAGACAGACAGACAGACAGACAGACAGACAGAGACAGAGAGAGAGACAGAGAAAGAGAGACAGAGACAGAGAGGCAGGCGGCTGTTTCTGATGCAGGCAGCCTGGCTGTTCTGACCACCAAAGCAGCACACAACAAGAACAACAGACTTCACAACAAAAACAGCCACCACCAAAAACAAGGGTGACAATGATGATGATGATGGTGATGATGATGAAAAACTGGAGAAGGAAAAACTAAAAAGTGGGGGGGGGGGGGGGGGGGGGGGGGGGGAGAAGGGAAATAAAGAAGGCAACAAAAAATGAAGAGGAAGTAGAAAAACAAAAAGTAAAAAAAACAAAGAAGAAGAAAGTCAGAAAAAGACATAACAGAAGAAGAAGAAGAAGAAAAAAGCGGAAGAAAAGAAAGAAGAAAAATTCAGTTCATCCTAGACAAGGCCAGCCATGTCAAGTCATGTCATACAAGTCATAATTCTAAGACTCCGCACTGGGCACAACAGGCTAAACTACCACAAAGCTGAAACTTGCTCCTTCTCCCCTGTGTGAATGCCTGTGGTAAAGAAAACCAGACAAGCAAGAACATCCTTCAGAGGTGTACGCTATTCAGCAACCTGAGGAAGACAGTGTGGCCGACAGAGATAAATAACCATGCAGACCAAGCTGTACGGCCCACGAGAGGAGCTGGAAAGGAGGACATGCTGTTATTTTTCCCAGACACGTCTGACAGCGTAAAGCGAACGAGAGAAGAGAAGAAGATGTCATGTCATGTCCCTCACCCTCTGTCCTGTTTACTGCTGGCTGGCTCAGTCACTATGGGTACAGACAGGTGTGGGGGCACAGGGCAGCAGGCAGTCAGTGTCTGTAGAGGTGCAAAGGCTTCTGTCTGTCCAGGGGTGAAGCAACTCTCCCCCACTCTGCACATGAATACAGAAAATGACATCAAAAAACACTTATCACTATGTGTGAGTGTGTATGTTGTGTGGATGCGTGGGCATACTGGTGCCCACACAAATGTTTGTGATTTTTACTTGGGTGAGTTTGCCGCTGGCTGAGGTGTTGCTGGCTTGTGGCTGCTCTTTGTGCTGTGATGGGTGCGTGCCGATGTTCAAAACCTGTGTTGAGCTATATTGATGTTGTTTTTGTGGTGGTTGTTGTTTTTATATATGGCTTGTATTGTAACCCACCGAAATTTCTCTGTTTTAGAAATAATAAAGTATTTTGAATTTGAATTTGACTAGCACAGAAATATCAAACATACAGAAACCAGTGTACCCTTAAAGCAAAGAAATATTAATCACAAAATCAAGCGTACATCACAAGCACAGAAATATCACACACAGAATTAAGCGTACATCACTAAGCACAGAAATATCACACACACAAAATCAAGCGTACATCAGAAACAGGCACACAGCAATCCCACTGAAACAAGGAGAGATCAGAAACATCTTCCCTTCACTTATCTCGCTGCAGCTAAACATCATAAAAAGAATAAAATGAACAATTACAAAAGGTCAGATAACTGTGTGCAAGTATTTTCAACTTGTTAAAATATTTTTTAAGAAAAGAACCAACACAGAAAACAACAGTGAACAATGGGGTGGGATGGATGCATCATGCCAATACATCGACAACAGTGAACAATGGGGTGGATGGATGCATCATGCCAATACATCAACAACAGTGAACAATGGGGTGGGATGGATGTATCATGCCAATACATCAATGAACAATGGGGTGATTGGATGTATCATGCCAATACATCAACAACAAGGCAACACTGGCAAGACAGCAGGCTGTGACCATTCTCTATCATCAATGAAGAGAAAAAATTAACATACCAAAAGTAATGACCCCCCCCCCCCAACACACACACCAACGCACGCACACCTATAATCCTGCCTAAAATCACCTGTTGGTAGATAGACTTTGGAACATACACACACACACGTCTGATATCACTATATAGTGGAAGGATGTTAAACTGAAGAACTAACACACGCACGCACGCACGCATGCACACACCACACACACACACACACACACACCACACACACACACACACACACACACACACACACACCACACACACACACACACACACACACACGCACACAAACACACACAAAAGCACACAAAAAGAAGCACTTAACTCTTATACAATGCTGCTGAAAGCATCTCCAGATGTTGGGTACACAAGCCCTGTGAACAGACACTGGAGAACACATTAATTAACCAAGTCTGTAATCATGTATGCAATCCATCAACCCCCAATATCCCCACCCCCTTCCCCCAATACACACTCTCACCCATATACAAACTTCAACTTCAAAAACACTTTATCATCTCACAGACAGAGAAATTCAAGTGGGTACAAGCCATACATTAAAAAGGTAAACATTTATAAAAAAAAAGAAAAGAAAAAAAGATCCCACATCACAGTAGCCAAATATCAGAACGCAACCATCACAATAAAAGCACCAGAAATCAGCAATACATCAGCTAGTCATTGACTCCCTCAAGCAAAATCACAAACACCTATACACGCACCAGAAATGCCAATGCATACACACTCACACACCGCTGGTGCACACACACACACACATGACACACACACTAACATTTTATGACATAAACCAAATTGTATTAGCACACTGTAGGTAAAGACAAAATTAATATCAATTAAAACTAGTACTCTATTTTAATAGGATATTGAACAAAATCTAAAAGAATAACACATGCACACATTTTTATGGCATAATGATAAACCAAATTGTCATAAGAAGTTTTATGATGATATATCTCGGTGAAACTAATACTATATTTTTATAAGAAAATTGAACACAGCTTAAAAGAATAAAAGGTAGCTTATCCTATGCTTCAAGATGTCTACCCCTTGTCATGTCAATCCCCTTCTAACATTTGTGCAAACAAAACTGCAACTGAACATCATGCTGAACAGATGTTAGAATAAAAAACATAACTGGCTGTAACTGCTTAAAAATTGTTAAAAAAAAAAAAAAAAAAAAAATAAAAAAAAAAAAATATAAAACAACAACAAAGAAACAAACAATGGGTCAGTGTATGATGGCAATACAAGGCAACATTATGGCAAAACTGCTTGTGACAATATGTCTTCATCATCAATAAAGAGCAGAAAAAAAACTACCTGTGAGAAAAAACAAATCACACACACACACACACACACACACACACACACACACACACACACACACACACACACACACACACACACAACACACAACAACACACTCTCTCTCTCGCTCCTCTCTCACACACACACACACACAACACACACACACACACACAACACACACCACACACACACACACACACACCACACACACACACACCACACAAACACACACACAAAACACTCACACACAAAGACAGACACACAGACACACACAATAAAAACAGAAAAGGAATCACTTAACTTTTAGTGCTGCAAAAATCATCTCCAGCTGATCAGTACATGAGGCCTGTCAACACAGATACTGAAGGCAGATATCGAACACAGATAAATCAAGTTGTAAATAATGTATGCCATATGTAATGCTCACCACACGAGTCACAGTGCACCAGAGGTGTGTGTATCTATCTATCTATCTATCTATCTATCTATCTATCTATCTATCTATCTATCTATCTATCTATCTATCTATCTATCTCTCTCTATTATATATATCATATTATTTCACACAAATCTTTCTTACTTTAAGAAGAAAGAAAGAATACTGTGAAGAAATAGAAGGAAAAAACAAACAAACAGCAAACAAACATTTTTAAAAAAATCAACACATTCTGATATAATACCCAAACATAACATTTTTTGAGTCGTGTTCAAGAACAAGAATTTCAAAAGTCCAAAAAGGTGTAACATAAAATTAATATGTGAGGGGGGGGGGGGGGGGGGGGGGACCAAATGAAAAGGGAACAAAAAACCACAGGAAGAAACAAACAAAACCAACCAACCAAACACAGCCTGTCCTTATTTAGATGACAAAAATACAATTTCAATTTGACATAAGAATAAAAACATTTCGATCTACTGATAAGTTAAGGATAATATAATCTGTAAAAGCGCAAAATACAAAAGAAGGGAAAAGACAAGAGACAGACAGACAGACAGACAGACAGACAGACAGAGAGAGAGAGGAGAGAGAGAGAGAGAGAGAGAGAGGAGAGAGAGAGAGAGAGAGAGAGAGAGAGAGAGAGAGAACATCTTCAGGTTACATCATCATCAAAATAGACAAGTCAAAACAGTCTGAAAAAACATCTACACAAACCCTTCTTTAAAACCATATTTTCAATGAAACATGTCAAGTCAATATCTGTCAAAAGAATTAGTTTTAGGCAAAACACCCTCTCATACATTCAAACTTACAGAGTATACATAAGACAAAAAAAATAAGGAAGGAAGGATAGGGGGAGAGAGAGAGAGAAGAGAGAGAGAGGAGAGAAGAGAGAGAGAGGAGAGAGAGAGAGAGAGAGAGAGAGAGAGAAACAGACAGACAAAGAGAAACAGACAGATAGACAGAGAAACAGAGAGGGGAGAGAGAGAGAGAGAGAGGATGAAGAGGAGAGAGAGAGAGAGAGAGAAACAGACAGACAAAGAGAAACAGACAGATAGAGAAACAGAGAGAGAGAGAGAGGGAGGAGAGAGAGAGAGAGAGAGAGAGAGAGAGAGATAGAGAGAGACAGAGAGAGAGAGAGAAAGAGAGAGAAGAGAAGAAGAGAGAGAGAGAGAGAGGGGGGGGGGGGGGGGGTTAGCATTTTCAGGTTACATTATCATTATTTTAAAAAAAGGATTACAAAACAGCCACACGAAACACTTCTTTAAAATAACGTCATTATTAATGAAACCTATCAAGTCACAATGTGGCCAAACGCATAATAATAATAATAAATTTTTAACCTTATCAAATCAACAACAAAACAACAAAATAAATTTATACAAACCAGCCATAAATCAAACAACATATTCATAAAAGCATAGTATACTAATGTGTACTAATGAGGAATATTATGATGCAACGCCTAAACACAATATTTTGCAAATCGTGTTAGCAGTGTAAAAAGAAGCATAACATATATGTGAGAGGAAAAAACCAAAGAAAGAAGGCAAAGAAACATTTAGTCAATGTCTATCAAAAGAATCCATTTTAGGCAAAACACAATCTCAATATCAAACAACTCCAACAAAAAAAAAGATAAATATCAAAATATTTACACAAACCTTTTCTTTGTTTTCCATAGTACTATGAATGAAAACCAAAGACATATAAATACACTAACATTCATAATAAATAAACAAATCAATAATCTACATTTTTTCAAGGGTAACAGAGTTAATATTCACATACCTTTTTTCATCCATTCCTTGCCCTGATTAGGGAATAGTGAACCCCCCCTCCCCCCCCAAAAAAAAACACCCCAACAAACAACACACCCCCCCCCCCCCTCTACAAAACAAATACAACAGAAAAACAAAACCACCATCACCAACAATAAAGGTTCAACCTATGATTAAAAAAAAATATATATGTATACATTCAACAAATGCATAATCCCCACTGGATGCATTGATAATAATTTAAACAAAAGAGGTAGATATGTATTCAACAAACACATAATGCCTGACTGACCCAAACAATAATCTCAAGACAGATACACTGATTATAATGAAATAAATCAAATAGATTAGAACTGAGAGGAGACAGCAGAGAAGAAATCAATCCAAACATTATATATATATATATATATATATATATATATATATATTATATTATATATATTATATATCTATATATAAATATCTATATGTCTATATATATAGAGAGAGAGATATATATAACATTTTCACAAATCTTTCTTACTGTTAAACAACATTATGAAGAAAAAAAAAAACAAAAGGCAAACAAACATTTAGAAAATCAACATTATGATGTGACACCCAAACATAACATTTTTCAAGCCGTGTTCAAGAACATAAATTCAAAAAGGTGTAACATATTAGTGAGGAAAAAAAACAAACGAAGATGGGAATAAAAAACCCAAACAAAATAACTCGCCAAACACAGCCCGCCCTTTCTTCCACAACAAGAATACAATTTCAAATTCAACTTAAAAGAACCAGAATGTTTCTATCTAATGATAACTTTAAGATATAATATGTGAGTGTGAAAGTGGAGGGAGAGGAGAGAGAGAGAGAGAGAGAGAGAGAGAGAGAAGGAGAGAGAGAGAGAGAGAGAGAGAGAGAGAGAGAGAGAGAGAGAGAGAGAGAAAGATGAGAGAGAGAGAGAACTGACTAGACAGAGACAGGGAAAATCCAGAACAGACACAGACTATGATGCCTACAATAGTAGAGAGAGAGAGAGAGGAGATAGAGAGGACAGAGAGAGAATCTTACGTGTTGCATCATGATCAAAATAGACCAATCAACAAAGTCTAACAAAACACCCAAACCAAACCCTTCTTTAAAAGGATATTATCAATGGAAACATATCAAGTCAATGTCAATCAAAAGAAACTAATTCTTAGCAAAACACCATCTCAGAAATCCAACTTACAGAGTATACATAAGACAATATATATATAATATATATATATAAACATTTTCACAAATCTTTCTTACTGTTAAACAACATTATGAAGAAAAAGAAAAAAAAAATAAAGCAAACAACATTTAGAAAATCAACATTATGATGTGACACCCATACATTTTCAGTGTGCAGAACATAAATTTTAAAAGGTAACATATTAGTGAGGAAAAAACAAACGAAGTGGAAAAAAAAACCCAAACAAAATAACTCACAAACACAGCCCGCCTTTCTTCCACAACAAGAATACAATTTCAAATTCAACTTAAAAGAACCAGAATGTTTCTATCTAATGATAACTTAGTTAAGATATAAAAGTGATGGAGAGAGAGAGAGAGAGGAGAGAGATGAGGAGAGAGAGAGAGAGAGGAGAGAGAGAGAGAGAAGAAGAGAGAGAGAGAGAAGAGAGAGAAGAAAGAGGAAGACAGAGAACAGACAGGACAGAGAGATAGAGAGACAGAGAGAGAATCTTACGTGTTGCATCATGATCAAAATAGTCCAAATCAACAAAGTCTAACAAAACACCCAAACCAAACCCTTCTTTAAAATGATATTATCAATGGGAACATATCAAGTCAATGTCAATCAAAAGAACTAATTCTTAGCAAAACACCATCTCAGAAATCCAACTTACAGAGTATACATAAGACAATTATATATATAATATATATATATTATAAACATTTTCACAAATCTTTCTTACTGTTAAACAACATTATGAAGAAAAAGAAAAAAAACTAAAAGCAAACAAACATTTAGAAAATCAACATTATGATGTGACACCCAAACATAACATTTTTCAAGTCGTGTTCAAGAACATAAATTCAAAAAGGCGTAACATATTAGTGAGGAAAAAAACCAAACGAAGATGGAAAAAAAAACCAAACAAAATAACTCGCCAAACACAGCCCGCCTTTCTTCCACAACAAGAATACAATTTCAAATTCAACTTAAAAGAACCAGAATGTTTCTATCTAATGATAACTTTAAGATATAATATGTGAGTGTGAAAGTGGAGAGAGAGAGGAGAGAGAGAGAGAGGAGAGAGAGAGAGAGAGAGAGAGAAGAGAGAGAGGAGAGAGAGAGAGAGAGAGAGAGTGAGAGAGAGAGAGAGAGAGAGAGAAAGAGAGAGAGAGAGAGAACTCGGAACTTAATGTACATCGGCCATGGGCACAAACACATGTGGAAAAAAAATATACATATACATGATAATTTTCATACACAAGACTAATGATGTTTCCATACTACTCAAAAGTTCAGAGAGAGAGAGAAGAGATAGAGAGACAGAGAGAGAATCTTACGTGTTGCATCATGATCAAAATAGACCAATCAACAAAGTCTAACAAAACACCCAAACCAAACCCTTCTTTAAAAGGATATTATCAATGGAACATATCAAGTCAATGTCAATCAAAAGAACTAATTCTTAGCAAAACACCATCTCAGAAATCCAACTTACAGAGTATACATAAGACAATATATATATAATATATATATAAACATTTTCACAAATCTTTCTTACTGTTAAACAACATTATGAAGAAAAAGAACAAAAAACTAAAGCAAAAACATTTAGAAAATCAACATTATGATGTGACACCAAACATTTTTAAGTCGTGATCAAGAAATAAATTTTAAAGGTGTAACATATTAGTGAGGGAAAAAACCAAACGAAGGTGGAAAAAAAAAAACTAACAAAATAACTCACCAAACACAGCCCGCCCTTTCTTCCACAACAGAATACAATTTCAATTTCAACTTAAAAGAACCAGAATGTTTCTATCTAATGATAACTGTAAGATATAATATGTGAGTGTGGAAGAGAGAGAGAGAGAGAGATAGAGATGAGAGAGAGATGAGAGAGAAGAGAGAGATAGAGAGAGAGAGAGAGAGAAGAGAGAGAAGAAGACAGACAGGACAGACAGACAGAAGAGATAGAGAGACAGAGAGAGAATCTTACGTGTTGCATCATGATCAAAATAGTCA
>JASPKP010000508.1:15000-42500 GCA_030674155.1 Stramonita haemastoma | reverse complement strand
TTTTTTTTTTAAAAATTGGGGGGGTTTTTTTTTGGGGTTTTTTGGGGGTTTTTTTTTGGGGGTTTTTTTTTTTTTTGGGGGGGTTTTTTGGGGGGGGTTTTTGGGGGGGTTTTTGGGTTTTTTTTTTGGGGGGGTTTTTTTTGGGGGGGGGGTTTTTTTTTTTGGGGGTGGGGGGTTTTGGGTTTGGGGGGTTTTTTTTTTGGGGGGGGGGGGGGGGGGGGGGGGTTTTTTTTTTGGGGGGGGGAGGGGGGGGGGGGGGGAATTGGGGGGTTGGGGGGGGTTTTTTTTTGGGGGGGGTTTTGGGGGGGGGTTTTTTTTGTTTGGTGTTGTCGATGTTGCTTTGTTTTTCTTGTGGTGTGTTGTTGTGTCTTTGTTTTTTGTGTTTTTGCGTGTGTGCTGTTAATGTGCTGCTGTGTGTTGGTGTTTGTGCTGAGTTTGTTATTTTGGGATGGTGTGTTTTGGTTTGTGTTTGGTTGTATGGTGGGTTTGTGGATGTTGTTGTTTTTTTTTGTTTTGTTGTTTTGTTTTGTATTGGGTGGTGTTTGTGATGGATGTGTTTGGGGTTTTGTGTGGTGGGTGCGTTGTTTTTTCTGTTGTAGGTGCTTTTTGTTTTGGGTCGTTGTTTGTTTTGATGTTTTTGTTTTGTGTCTAGTTATTGACTTTGGTTGCTTTTTGTTGTTTAAAAAAATGTTTTTTGGGTTTGTTTGGTGCTTGTCTTGTTTTTGTTATAAAAAATTCATGGCTGTTGTCTGTTTTTGGTGGGTGTGTTGTTGGGTTTTGTTGTGCGGTTCGGTGTTGTGTGTGGTGGTACCGGTTGGTGTTGCTGTACTGCGGTGTTTAATGTTGTCGTTTGTGATGTTAAAAATTGGGTTTTTCTTAAATGTTGTTAACGTATGTTAGTTGTGGTTGGCTAATTGTCTTTTGTGTGTGTTGTTTTGCTGGTGGAATAATGTTTTGGGTTGTTGCTTTGTATTGGGTCTTTGTGTTGTTTGTTGTCTGCGTTTTATGGCAGTTTTGTGTTGGGTTTTTGTGTTGTTTATTTTTTGGTTGTGTGCCTGCCTCTTGAGGTTTCTTTTATGGGGTGGTTCTTTTTCGTAGGGTTTGCGTGTTGTTCGTTGTTGTATGTTCTTTTGGTGCTTTGATGTTGTGTGTTTGGTTTTTGTGTTTTTTGTGATAATGGTTGGTGGTGGTTTGCATTTTTATATGTTATAAAATGTGGGTATTGTGTGGGGTTTTGTGTGTGGTGTTGAAATTGTTTTTTGGTGGTGTGTTGCTGTTTTTTTGTTTTTATGGGTAATATGTTTGTTTGATGTTGTTGTGGTGTTCTTTGGTTGTGGTTTTGGTGTGTGTTTTTAATGTGTTGTTGTTGTTTGTGCCTGGTGGTTTGTGTGTTTAGTTTTTGGTTTAAAAAATGTCTGTATGTGGGTTGTGGTGGATTGTGGTTTGTGCGCTGGGCTATTTTTTGTTTGGGTTATGGGTTTGTGGACTGGTTGTATGGTTGATTGGTGTGCATTTTGTTAAAAAATGTTCTTGTGTTGTTGTGTTGTTTGTTTTTTGGTGTTTTTGTGATAAATGGTGATATTGATGGCTTTTGGTCGTGGTTTGTTAAAATGGTTTGTGGTTGTGGTTGTTGTGGGTGTTTTGTTGTGTTTTTTATTTGTTGTTTGATGTTGTTCGTTTTAATAATGTTTGTCGTTCTTTGTTTGGTGTATGTGTACGGTTCTGGTTTTTGTCAAATGTTTGTTTTGTGTTTGTTGGCTGTTTTTGGGTTGGTTATTTTGTTTATGTTTGATTGTTGGTGGTTCTTGTTTGTTGTGGTTGCTGTAGGGTGTTGGCTTTTAGGTGTTTTGGTTTGCGTGTTGTTTGTTTGTGGGTGGTGTGTTGGGTTTTGGTGTACTTTTTGGTTTAATGTGGTTTCTTGGATTTTTTTTCATGGGGTTCTTTGTATTGTTATGTGTGTTGTTGTGTGTGGTTGGGTGTCTTTGGTTGGTTTGTAGCTTTTAAAAAAAAAAAAATGGCTTTGTTGGTGTGCGTGTAATGAGTTTGTGGGTGTTTTTTTGTTCTGTTGTTGTTTTTTTGTGTGTTCGTTGTGTGATGTTTTTGGGTTTGTTGCGTTTTGTGTTTGTGTGGTGATGTGGGTTTGGTTGTGTTTTGTTTGTTTTTTTGGTGTAGTGGTTATTGTGCTTTTTTTTGTGAATGTTGTTTGGTTAGTTGTGTAGTTTGGTGGTTGTTTTGTTGTGTTTCTTAAATGTTGTTCTTGTGTGAGTTCGTTGTGTTTGTTTTTTCTGATGGGGTGGTGGTGGGTTGGTTGTTATTGCGTTGTTTTGTTTTGGGTGACCTGTTTTGGCGGGTGGTTGCGTTGTTGTAGAATTGTGGGTGTGATGATTTGTAAAAAAATGTTTGGGTTTGGTTGTGTTGGGTTTTGTTTTTGTGTTATGTTGTGTGGTTTCTTTGTTGGTCTTTGTTGGATAATGTTGTGTTTGTGGTTCTTGATTTGGTGGAGGTGGTGTTTTTTTGTTTGTTTGCGTTGTTGTTGCTTTGTTGTTTGTGTTTGGGGCGTATGGTGGGCTTGCTTGGGTGTTTTGGAGGTTGTTTGGTAATGTCTGTGTATTTGTTTATGCTGTTTTATGCGGTTTTTTGTGCTTTTTGATTTGTCGTTGATGTATGCTGTGGTGTTTGTTTTGTTTCTTAAAATGGTGTTGTTGTTTGGTTTATGGATTGTTGTGTTGTGGAAAATGGTTGTTGTGATGGTTTTGGATTGTGTTGTGTTTTTGTGGTTCTGTTGTGGGTTTTGTTATACAAAATTAGTTGTTGTTTGTTGTATATGTGTCGTTTTTTTTTTTGTGCGGATTTTGGTTGTGGTTTGTTTGTTTTGTTTTGTTATGTGTGTGTGGGTTGTTGGTTGGTGTTGGTCGTTGTCGGTGTTGTGTTGGTTTGGTGTTTGTTGTTGTGTGTCTGTGTTGTGTGTGTGTGTTAATTGGAAATTGATAGGAGCTGTATGTTTGTTGAATGTTTGTGTTGTCTGTCTTGGTGCGCGTGTTTGCTGTGTGTTGTGGTTAGTCGCGTTTTAGGGGTTGGTGTTGGTTGTTGTGGGTAATGTTTTGTATGTTGGGTTTGGTGGGGTGTTTGTTTCCTGTGTTTGGTTTTGGGGTTTTTTTTACGTGTTGTAAAAAATGGTTTTTGTGTTTGTTTTAAAATGTTGGTGTGTTTTGCTGTTAAAAAATGTTTGCTTGTAAAATAAAAATGTCTAAAAATTGTTTTTTTTTTGTTCGGTTGGGTGTTGTTTTTGTGTTGAATGGTGTGAGGTGGTTTGTTGGGTATGATGTTTGTTGGTTGGTTGGTTTGTGTTGTGGCGTTTTTGTTTTTTGTGGATTTATTCGTTGGGTGTGTGTGGTGTAGGGCTTTCTCTATGGGCTTGTCCTATGTTGTTTGGTTTGGGTTTGATGTTTGGTGTTTTCGGTGAAATGTGTGTTTTGTTGGTTGGTTTTTGTTGATTTGTGCTTGTACGTTTGTTTGTGTGTTTCTGATATGTTATTTTGAAATGAATGGTTGTTTTGTTGGGTGGATTGTGGTGTTTGTGTCTTGCACTGTGTTTTGTTGTTCCTGTGTAGTGTGTTGTTGTTGGTTATTGAAGATTGTTTGATGAGTTGTGCTTTTTGCTGATGTGAAAAAACAAAAAATGTTGTGTGGGCCTTTCTTGTTCGGGTTTCTTTTGTGGTTGTTTGCTGCTGGTTGTCGTGTGTGGTTTTGTTGGGGTGTTTGGTGGGGTATGTTGGTTGTGTAAATAAATGTGTGTTGATTGTGTTTGTTTTTTGTTTACTTTGTTTGGTGCCTTGTTCTTGTGTAAATGTTTCTTGTTTGTTATTGTGTTATGACTTGTTGTTTTGCGTAGTGTTTTGTTTCTGTTGGCTTTGTTTTGTTTTTTGTTATTGTGAGTTTTTGTTTGGGTGATTTTGCTGTGTGTTTTGTGAAAATGGTGTTGTGTTGTAGTTGTGTGTGGTTTGCTGTGTTTTTTTTTTGTGTGCTGTTGGGTGTTTCGGGTTGGGCTTTTTGAGTGTTGTGTTGTTGTTTTTGGGGGTTTGTTTATGTGAGTTGTTGTATGCTGTTTGTTTGTTGTTTTTATGGCTTGTTTGTGTTGGTTGCCTTTCTGTGTTTTGGTTGTGTGTTTTGTCGGTGGTTGCTAATGGTTTGGGTTTGTTGTTTGCGTTTTTGCCTGGTGTTTTGTTTTAATGTGTTGGTTGTATTGTGTGGTTGTGTAATATGTGTTTTGTTTGATCTTGTTATGTTCTCTTCTTGATTTGGAGGTTTAGTGTTTAATATGTTTTTTGTTTGTGGTGTGTTTTTATGTTGTTGTGTTGGTTGTTTTTTTTTTGTTTTTTTTTTTTTTTGGTTTTTAAAAAAATTGTAATGTGTTTTTTTGTTTTTTTTGTTGTGTTTTTTGGTTGTTTGCTGGGGTTTTGGTTTTTTTTGGAATGGTGTTGTTTGTTGGTTTTTTTTTGAGTGTTGTTGTGCACAAATGGTGCTTTGTTGAGTTTTGTGTGGTTTGTTTTGTGTTTGTTTGGTTATATTTGTCATGTTTGGTGTGATTATGTGTGTTGATTTTTGTGTTAGTTTTTTGCTGTTCGGTTATTGTTTCGTTTTATTGTGTGTCGTGGGTTTTGGATGTGTCTGTTTGTTGTTCCTTATTGAAAAATGTTGATGTGGTTTGTTGGTCTAGTTTTGTGGTTTGGATGTTTTGGTTTGGCCGAGTGCAATGCTGTTATGTGCACATTCACTCGGGTAGGAACTGGCCGCAGGCCCAAAAATCCCCATGACTTTAATGGGATTTGAACCCTCAACCTTTCAGTCCGAAAGCCAAGGTGCTAATCACTGCACCATAGTGGCTGGTCACATGCATTATCATCATCAGCAGTTTTACTTGTGTTGTCATTGTCCTCTGTTTTACTTATGTTACCATTGTCCTGTGTTTCACTTGTGTTATCATTGTCCTCTGTTTGAATTGTGTTATCATTGTCCTCTGTTTCAATTGTGTTATTTCACTTGTGTTAATATTGTCTTCTGTTTCACTTGTGTTACCATTGTCATGTGTTTCACTTGTGTTATCTTTGTCCTCTGTTTCAATTGTGTTATTATTGCCCTCTGTTTCACTTGAGTTATCATTGTCTTGTGTTTCACTTGTGGTATCATTGTCATCTGTTTCAATTGCGTTATCATTGTTCTCTGCTTCACTTGTGTTATCATTGTCATCTGTTTCAATTGTGTTATCATGGTTCTCTGTTTCTCTTTTCTTTGTCCTCTGTTTCACTTTATTTGTAGTTTTATAGCCCTTATCAGCTTTGCTTGTGCTGTTATTGTCATCTGCTTAACCTGTGTGATCATTATGATGATCATCATCATCTTTGCTTTTGTTGATTGTCATGATAAATCATCTTTGCTGGTGATATCATTGTCATGTTATTTAGCTGTATGTGTGTTAACATACACGCATACATATAGTCAGGTCAGAAGCTTCCTCTGCTACTGGTAACCATGTAACCATGTGGGGAGTAAACCCAACCCCAAAAATCTGACTTGGAGAGGGATGGGCTCCGACAGGTTCGATTTACCCAAGACTGACCCATGAAGAAACGGAATCTCCATACGGGATTGGTGGTTGCCCAGGTTACCAAGGATAATGAGGATGATGTGATGCTGCTGCTATGGAAGTGCATGTGCTTTGAGACTTCTTGACAGAGTTGTACTCTATGCTTACTATCATACTATATCCCGGCATTTTTATCTGATTCTTGTCCCTGACCACTGATCAAAATTGATTTCCCTTTAATTGACTCATCTCTGACTCTAGTGCTGGTCTTTTGCTGTTTGGGATATGATAAGGTTCTTCATTTCTATTTTACTTCATCTGATTTTTTATTAATGTGAGTACATGTAGGGTAAATCTGTGAATGTGCCGTTTTCTTTGTTATTCCGTGTTGTGTGTTTTGTGTATGCATGTGGGTGTTTTTTTTGCGTGCATGCGTGTATGCGTGTGTGTGTGTGAGTGAGTGGGTGTGTATGCATTGTACTGCACTGCACATTTTCTTGATGATATTGCTCTTATTTTACTTTTATTCTCTGGCCATGTAATATGCTGTGTATTGCATGTGCATGCATTTTTTCCTTATATTTTGTGCTAGTCAAATTTTTCATGTTCATATGAAACCTATTTAGATTGATCTGATTGTACAGCGCGGTGAGCCCATGTTTTTGGGGAATTCATGCTATATAAGCCTCCATTTTACTATTATTATTATTGTTATTATTATTATTATTATTATTATTATTATTATTATTATTATTATTATTATCATGATGATGATGATGATGATGATGATGTTATAGTGTGTAAAGTGCACACTATACCACATGTGTTATAGTGTACACTTTAGACACTATAGCAATTATTCTATAAGTCCCCATGTCCCACAAGTGCATTTTGGCTTGGTTGTGGTGCAGCCTACTGCCAAGTTGATCTGAGCCTGGCTGCCCCCTAGCCAGGCCAGAATGCACTTGTGGGACATGGGGAGTTTTTTGTTGTGGCTTTGTAGTTTGAGGCCGTGGAAGCCGTGCGCGCTGAAGAGCCGTTGCTGTTGATGACGGACATGGGCTGTACCTGGCCCTGGACTGTGGACATTGAGACCTCAGCCCTCACTTGGGTCAGTCAGTCAGTCAGTCAGTCAGTCAGTCAGTCAGTCAGTCAGTCAGTGAGTATTTCTCTGTGTAGTGGATGGGGGAGGGAGGGTTAGTATTTCTCTGGGTGTTGGGGGCGGGGGGGGGGGGGGGGGGGGATGGGTAGTATTCTCTGGGTGTTGGGGGGGGGGGGGGGGGTATGGTTAGTAGTTCTTTGCATGTTGGAAGGGGGGGGAGGGGGTAGGGATATAGTTAGTATTTCTCTGTGTGTTTTGGGGGGGGGGGGAGATATGTGGCTGGATTTGTTTGTGTGCATGTAATGTGTGTGTGGGTTTGACTGGTGTGTGAATAGTGTGTGTTTATGTGTCTGTGGGGGGAAGTGGGTTAAATATGTATGTGTGTATGAAATGATAGGTGTGGGGGGGGGGGGGGTATGTGTGTGGATGGATTAATACAGACCTACCTACCCGTATTTTATTTTATTTTTATGATTTTTTTTATCCTAGTTACGAAAATACAATTTTCCTGATAAAAATGCGATTTTGAGAACCACCAAAATAAAAAAATAAACAACTGCTAAGGTTTCAAGGGAAGTAACTCTTTATTACTTTCTTTGACCACGATTACTTCCCTTGTCTGCGTTACCAAAAATGGCTCTCACTGTCTCTGTCTCTGTCTCTCTCTCTCTCTGTATATGTATATATACGTGGGGACTGGATGTAAAAAAGCACAAGAGTGCTTATCCCCTTATCCTCGATATAAAAGAATAAAATAAATCAATAAATAAAATAAATAAAACACACACTCACACACACACACACACACACACACATACACACACACACACACACACACACACACACACACACACACACACACACTCACTCACTCACTCACTCACTCACTCACTCACTCACTCACTCACTCACTCACTCACTCACTCACTCACTCACTCACTCACTCACTCACTCACTCACTCACTCACTCACTCACTCACTCACACACACACACCACAGCTTCACACACACACACACACACACACTCTGTCTCTCTCTCTCTGTCTCTCTCTGTCTCTGTCTCTCTCTGTCTCTCTCTCTCTGAAATACCAATTGTAGAGGGCAAGTTTTCTGAAAACACACACTTCTTTATATATAATAAAAGCATAGTGCTGCCAATGAATCACAGCCCTTATTGGAACCGTCAAATAAATAATATTTAGAATACACTGAGACCAAGAAAGATTGGGAATACTATTTTTGCTATCAAAATACTATTTCTAATCTGTCCAAATACTATTTTTTATTTGCTGGGGTAGGCAGGTCTGCTAATAGGAGTTGGGGGGGTTGTGTCGGGGGTTGGTATGTTAGTGTATTTGTATTATCTATTTTATAGTGTTATCCAAAGTTTTCATTTTTTTCATCACACTGGAATGAAAGAGCAACGCTGGGAATGTGATGTGGATGTATGACAGGTGTGTGGTGTTACAGGTGATGTGGTGTTACAGGTGGACTATGATGTGGATGTATGACAGATGACTATGATATGATGTTACATGTGTACTATGATGTGTTACAGGTGGACTATAATGTGGATGTATGACAGATGGATGGACTATGATGTTGTGTTACATGTGGACTACGATGTGGTGTTACAGGTGGACTATGATGTAGTGTTACATGTGGACTATGATGTGGTGTTGCAGGTGGACTATGATGTGGAGGTGACCCAGGGGCCTCACAGTGTGACCTGTCAGTGTCAGAAGGAGGAAAGCATCAGCCTGCCGGCCGTCCCCCCATTTGAGGTGTCCCTGCTTCTGCAGAGTCTGAAGGTTAGTTTAGCTTCATTGTTGCTGTAATGATGTGATGTGATTTGCCGGGTGAAGTGATGTGATGTGATTTGCAGGGTGAAGTGATGTGATGTGATTTGCAGGGTGAAGTGATGTGATGTGATTTGCAGGGTGAAGTGATGTGATGTGATTTGCCGGGTGAAGTGATGTGATGTGATTTGCAGGGTGAAGTGATGTGATGTGATTTGCAGGGTGAAGTGATGTGATGTGATTTGCTGGGTGAAGTGATGTGATGTGATTTGCAGGGTGAAGTGATGTGATGTGATTTGTAGGGTGAAGTGATGTGATGTGATTTGCAGGGTGAAGTGATGTGATGTGATTTGCAGGGTGAAGTGATGTGATGTGATTTGCCGGGTGAAGTGATGTGATGTGATTTGCCGAGTGCAGTGATGTGATGTGAGTTGCCTGGAGTAGTGATGTGATGGGCCAGGTGTAGTGCAGTGCTGTGGTGTGATGTGCCAGGTGTAGTAATTTTCTGTGATGTTCCGACTGCAGTGCTATGATGTGCTGTGATGTGCCGGGTGTAGTGATGTGATTGGCCAGGTGTAGTGATTTTCTGTGATGTGCCGACTGCAGTGCTGTGATGTGCTGGGTGTAGTGATGTGCTGGATGTGGTGAAGTGAAGTGCTGTGATGTGCCGGGTGTAGTGATGTGATGTGCTGTGATGTGCCGGGTGTAGTGAAGTGATGTGCCGACTGCAGTGCTGTAATGTGCGGATGTGCTGTGATGTGCCGGATTTCTTGAAGTGATGTGCCAACTTCAGTGCTGTGATGTGCCGTATGTGCTGTGATGTGCGGGTGTAGTGAAGTGATGTGCAGTGCTTTGCCGGGTGTAGTGCTGTGATGTGCTGACTGCAGTGCTGTGATGTGTTGAGTGTGGATCAAGGTCTTCGACTCATCTTGGGTGGTTTGAGATCTACCCCCATCAAAACTATGGAACAGCTGACTGGCATCCAACCATTCAATACTCAGTGTGACACCAAGACCCTAGTGCAGGCAGAGAAATACCATGGAATGGAGAAGCCAACAAGAAATAGGATAAAGCACAACAGTTTTATCCACCATAGCCGTGTATTCAGACGACAGCAAGTGAGCAATCTACCTGCCCACTGTGTTCCATGTGACCCAGCTACTGTACCAAGGCCATGGTAGAAGACTTGTATCCAGAACAGGCCTGGATCCATGTCTATACAGATGGAGGAGCTACAGATGCTGTCTCCAATGGAGGAGCAGGAGTACTGATGAAGTAATCATCTGGAGAAGTAGAATCAGCTTCTGCCGGGTGTAGTGATGTGTAGTGATGTGCCAGGTGTAGTGATGTGTAGTGATGTGCCGGGTGTAGTGATGTGCTGTGATGTGTAGTGATGTGCCAGATGTAGTGATGTGGTGTGATGTGCCAGGTGTAGTGATGTGCTGTGATTCGCCGCATGTAGTGACGTGTTGTGATGATCCGACTGCAGTGCTATGATGTGCTGGGTATAGTGATGTGCTCTGATGTGCTGGATGTAGTGCTGTGCTGGATGTGGTGAAGTGAAGTGCTGTGATGTGCCGGGTGATGTGAAGTGATGCGGTGTGATGTGCCGACTGCTGTGCTGTGATGTGCCGGATACAGTGCTGTGATGTGCCGGATACAGTGCTGTGATGTGATGGGTGTAGTGCTGTGATGTGCCGACTGCAGTGCTGTGATATGCCGGGTGTAGTGATGTGCTGTGATGTACCGGGTGTAGTGAAGTGATGTGCCGACTGCAGTGCTGTGATATGCGGGTGTAGTGATATGCTGTGATGTGCCGGGTGTAGTGATGTGCTGTGATGTGATGTGCCAGGTGAAGTGATGTGCTCTAATGTTTCCGGGTGCAGTGATATACTGTGCTGTGATGTGCTGGGTGTAGTGATTTGCTGTGATGTGCCGACTGCAGTGCTGTGATGTTCCAGATATAGTGCTGTGATGTGCCGGATGTAGTGCTGTGATGTGCCGGATGTAGTGAAGTGATGTGCTGTGATGTTCCAGATGTAGTGAAGTGATGTGCTTTGATGTGCCGACTACACATGCTGTGATGTGTCGACTGCAGTGCTGTGATATGCCGGGTGTAGTGATGTGCTGTGATGTGCCGGGTGTTGTGATCTGCTGTGATGTTTCCGGGTGTAGTGAAGTGATGTGCTGTGATGTGCCAGGTGAAGTGATGTGCTGTGATGTGCCGGGTGAAGTGATGTGCTGTGATGTGCCAGGTGAAGTGATGTGCTGTGATGTTTCTGGGTGTAGTGATGTGCTGTGATGTGCCAGGTGAAGTGATGTGCTGTGATGTTTCTGGGTGTAGTGATGTGCTGTGATATGCCAGGTGAAGTGATGTGCTCTGATGTTTCCGGGTGCAGTGATGTAGTGTGATGTGTGGAGTGTAGTGATGTGCTGGGTTTAGTGATGTGCTGTTATGTGCTGGGTGTAGTGATGTGCTGGGTTTAGTGATGTGCTGTTATGTGCTGGGTGTAGTGATGTGCTGTTATGTGCTGGGTGTAGTGATGTGCTGGGTGTAGTGATGTGCTGGATTTAGTGATGTGCCGACTGCAGTGCTGTGATGTGCCGGATGTGCTGTGATGTGCCGGGTTGTAGTGAAGTGATGTGCTGTGATGTGCCGAGTTCAGTGCTGATATGTGCACATTCACTCGGGTAGGAACTGGCCGCAGGCCCAAAAATCCCCATGACTTTTATGGGATTTGAACCCGCGACCTTTCAGTCCAAAAGCCAAGGTGCTAATCACCGCACCATAGTGGCTGGTCACATGTATTATCATCATCAGCAGTTTTACTTGTGTTGTCATTGTCCTCTGTTTTACTTATGTTACCATTGTCCTGTGTTTCACTTGTGTTATCATTGTCCTCTGTTTCACTTGTGTTATCATTGTCCTCTGTTTCACTTGTGTTATCATTGTCCTCTGTTTCAATTGTGTTATTATTGCCCTCTGTTTCACTTGAGTTGTCATTGTCTTGTGTTTCACTTGTGGTATCATTGTCGTCTGTTTCAATTGCGTTATCATTGTTCTCTGCTTCACTTGTGTTGTCATTGTCATCTGTTTCAATTGTGTTATCATTGTTCTCTGTTTCTCTTTTCTTTGTCCTCTGTTTCACTTTATTTGTAGTTTTATAGCCCTTATCAGCTTTGCTTGTGCTGTTATTGTCATCTGCTTAACCTGTGTGATCATTATGATCATCATCATCATCATCTTTGCTTTTGTTGATTGTCATGATAAATCATCTTTGCTGATGATATCATTGTCATGTTATTTAGCTGTATGTGTGTTAACATACACGCATACATATAGTCAGGTCAGAGGTTTCCTCTGCTACTGGTAACCATGTAACCCAGTACTACCTGCCACATGTGGGGAGTAAACCCAACCCCAAAAATCTGACTTGGAGAGGGATGGGCTCGGATAGGTTCAATTTACCCAAGACTGACCCATGAAGAAACAGAATCTCCATACAGGATTGGTCGTTGCCCAGGTTACCAAGGATAATGAGGATGATGTGATGCTGCTGCTATGGAAGTGCATGTGCTTTGAGACTTCTTGACAGAGTTGTACTCTATGCTTACTATCATACTATATCCTGGCATTTTTATCCGATTCTTGTCCCTGACCACTGATCAAAATTGATTTCCCTTTTATTGACTCATCTCTGACTCTAGTGCTGGTCTTTTGCTGTTTTGGGATATGATAAGGTTCTTCATTTCTATTTTACTTCATCATATTTTTTATTAATGTGAGTACATGAAGGGTAAATCTGTGAATGTGCCGTTTTCTTTGTTATTCCGTGTTGTGTGTTTTGTGTATGCATGTGGGTTTTTTTTTGCGTGCCTGTGTGCATGCATGTGTGTGTGTGAGTGAGTGTATGTCTATGCATTGTACTGCACTGCACATTTTCTTGATGATATTGCTCTTATTTTACTTTTATTCTCTGGCCATGTAATATGCTGTGTATTGTATGTGCATGCATTTTTTCCTTATTTTTTGTGCTAGTCAAATTTTTCAATGTTCATATGTAACCTATTTAAATTGATTTGATTGTATAGTGCGGTGAGCCCATGTTTTTTGGGAATTCGCGCTATATAAGCCTCCATTTTCTTCTTCTTCTTCTTCTTCTTCTTCTTCTTCTTCTTCTCTTCTTCTTCTTCTTCTTCTTCTTCTTCTTCTTCTTCTCTCTCATTATTATTATTATTATTATTATTATTTATTATTATTATTATTATTTATTATTATTATTATTAATATTATTATTATTATTATTAATATTATTATATGATGATGATGATGATGATGATGTTATAGTGTGTAAAGTACACACTATACCACATGTGTTGTAGTGTGCATTTTAGACACTATAAGAATTATTATATAAATCCCCATGTCCCACAAGTGCATTTTGGCTTGGCTATGGTGCAGCCTCCTGCCAAGTTGATCTCAGCCTGGCTGCCCCCTAGCCAGGCCAAAATGCACTTGTGGGACATGGGGAGTTTTTTGTTGTGGCTTTGTAGTTTGAGGCCGTGAAAGCCATGCACGCTGAAGAGCCATTGCTGTTGATGACGGACATCCGCTGTACCTGGCCCTGGACTGTGGACATTGAGACCTCAGCCCTCACTTGGGTCAGTCAGTCAGTCAGTCAGTCAGTCAGTCAGTCAGTCAGTCAGTGAGTACTTCTCTGTTTATGTGGTGGAGGGGGGAGGGATGGTTAGTATTTCTCTGGGTGTTGGGGCGGGGGGATGGGTAGTATGGTTAGTATTTCTTTGCATGTTGGAAGGGGGGGGGGGGGGGGGGTAGGAATGTAGCTAGTATTTCTCTGTGTGTTTGGGGGGAGGGGGGGTATGTGGCTGGATTTGTTTGTGTGCATGTCATGTGTGTGTGTGTGGGTTTGACGGGTGTGTGAATAGTGTGTGTGCATGTGTCTGTGGGGGGAAGTGGGTTAAATATAATTATATGTGTGGATGGATTGATAGGTGTGTGTGTGTGCCTGTGTGTGTGTGTGGGGGGGGGTTATGTGTGTGGATGGATTAATACAGACCTGCCTACCCGTATTTTATCATATTTTTACAATTTTTTTTACCCTAGATGTGAAAATACGATTTTCCTGATAAAAATGCAATTTTGACAACCACCAAAATAAAAAAAATAAACTGCAAAGGGTTCAAGGGAAGTATCTCTTCTATTACTTTCATTGTTCACGATTACTTCCCTTGTATGCATTACCCAAGATGGCTCTCTCTGTCTCTGTCTCTCTGTCTCTGTCTCTCTCTGTATATTATACGCGGGGACTGGATGTAAAAAAGCACAAGAGTGCTTATCCCATTGTCCTCAATATAAAAGAATAAAATAAATAAATAAATGAATAAAATAAATAAAACTCTCTCTCACCCACATACACACACACACACACACACACACACACACACACACACACACACACACACACACACACACACACACAGTTCACACACACACACACACACACACACACACACACACACTCTCTCTCTCTCTCTCTCTCTCTCTCTCTCTCTCTCTCTCTCTCTCTCTCTCTCTCTTCTCTGAAATACCAATTGTAGAGGGCAAGTTTTCTGAAAACACACACTTCTTTATATATAATGAAAGCATAGTGCTGCCAATGAATCAAAGCCTTATTGGTACTGTCAAATAAATAATATTTAGAATACACCGAGACCAAGAAAGATTGGGAATACTATTTTTGCTATCAAAATACTATTTCTAATCTGTCCAAATACTATTTTTTATTTGCTGGGGTAGGCAGGTCTGTTAATAGGAGTTGGGGGGGTTGTGTCGGGGGTTGGTATGTTAGTGTATTTGTATTATCTATTTCATAGCGTTATCCAAAGTTTAATTTTTTTCATCACACTGGAACAAAAGAACAATGCTGGAAATGTGATGTGGATGTATGACAGGTGGACTATGATGTGGATGTGTTACAGGTGGACTATGATGTGGTGTTACAGGTGGACTATGATGTGGTGTTACAGGTGGACTATGATGTGGAGGTGATCCAGGGGCCTCACAGTGTGACCTGTCAGTGTCAGAAGGAGGAAAGCATCAGCCTGCCGGCCGTCCCCCCATTTGAGGTGTCCCTGCTTCTGCAGAGTCTGAAGGTTAGTTTAGCTTCATTGTTGCTGTCAGTGCTGTCCTGTTGTGTCTGTCATCATTGTCTGCATTATCATTGCTCTTGTGTTGTCATCGTCACTTTTGTGTCATCATTTGTGTCATCAAAAAATTCTTTTAACATGTGGTATTATCCACTTCTTTTGTATTATCATTGTCCTGTTTTACTTGTGTTATCATTGTCCTCTGTTTTACTTGTGTTATTATTGTCCTCTGTTTTACTTGTATTATCATTGTCCTCTGTTTACTTGTGTTATCATTGTCCTCTGTTTTACTTGTGTTATCATTGTCCTCTGTTTCACTTGTGTTATCATTGTCCTCTGTTTTACTTCTCTTTCACTTGTGTTATCATTGTCCTCTGTTTTTACTTGTGTTATCATTGTCCTCTGTTTCACTTGTGTTATCATTGTCCTCTGTTTCACTTGTTTCATCATTGTCCTATGTTTTACTTGTGTTATCATTGTCCTCAGTTTCACTTGTGTTATCATTGTCCTCTGTTTTACTTGTGTCATCATTGTCCTCTCTTTCACTTTGTGTTTTTATTGTCATCAGCTTAACCTGTGTTATCAATTATCATCATCTTTGCTGCGTGTAGTGATGTGATTTCCCGGGTGTATTTCTGTGCTGTGCTGTGCTGTGCTGTGATTTGCCGGGTGTAGTGATGTGATGTGATTTGCCAGGTGTAGTGATGTGATGTGATTTGCCAGGTGTAGTGGTGTGCTGTGCTGTGCCGGGTGTAGTGATGTGATTTGCCGGGTGTAGTGATGTGATGTGATTTGCCGGGTGTAGTGATGTGATGTGATTTGCCAGGTGTAGTGGTGTGCTGTGCTGTGCCAGGTGTAGTGATGTGATGTGCCAGGTGTAGTGATGTGATGTGATTTGCCGGGTAAAGTGATGTGCTGTGATGTGCCGGGTGTAGTGAAGTGATGTGATGTGTCGGATGTAGTGCTGTGATGTGCCGTGATGTTTCCAGGTGTAGTGATGTGCTGTGATGTTCCAGGTGTAGTGATGTGCTGTGATGTTCCAGGTGTAGTGAAGTGATGTGATGTGCCAGGTGTAGTGATGTGCTGGATGCAGTGAAGTGATGTGCTGTTATGTGCTGGGTGTAGTGATGTGATGGATTTAGTGATGTGCCAACTGCAGTGCTGTGATGTGCCGGATGTGCTGTGATGTGCCGAGTGTAGTGAAGTGATGTGCTGTGATGTGCTGACTGCAGTGCTGTGATGTGCTGGGTGTAGTGATGTGATGTGCCAAGTGCAGTGCTGTGATGTGCCGGTTGTAGTGCTGTTATGTGCCAACCACAGTGCTGTGATGTGCTGGGTGTAGTGATGTGCTGTTATGTGCCGACTGCAGTGCTGTGATGTGCCGGGTGTAGTGATGTGCTGTTATGTGCCAACTGCAGTGCTGTGATGTGCTGGGTGTAGTGATGTGCTGTGATGTGCCGACTGCAGTGCTGTGATGTGCTGGATGTAGTGCTGTGCTGGATATGGTGAAGTGATGTGCTTTAATCTTCCGGATGTGCTGCGATGTGCCAGGTGTAGTGAAGTGATGTGCTGACTGCAGTACTGTGATGTGCCAGATGTGCTGTGATGTGCCGGGTGTAGTGAAGTGATGTGCCGACCGCAGTGCTGTGATGTGCCGGGTAGTGATGTGCTGTGATGTGCCGGGTGTAGTGATGTGCTCTGATGTGGTGAAGTGAAGTGCTGTGATGTGGTGAAGTGCTGTGATGTGCTGGGTGTTGTGAAGTGATGTGCTGTGATGTGCCGACTGCAGTGCTGTGATGTGCTGACTGCAGTGCTGTGATGTGCCACGTGTGGTAATGTTCTGTGATGTGCTGACTGCAGTGCTGTGATATGCCAGGTGTAGTGATGTGCTGGATTTAGTGATGTGCCGACTGCAGTGCTGTGATTGCCGGATGTGCTGTGATGTGCCGGATGTGCTGTGATGTACCGGGTGTAGTGAAGTGATGTGCTGGGTGTAGTGATGTGATGTGCTGACTGCAGTGCTGTCATGTGCCGGGTGTAGTGATGTGCTGGATTTAGTGATGTGCTGAGTGCTGTGATGTGCCAGATGTAGTGCTGTGATGGGCTGTGATGTTTCCGGGTGAAGTGATGTGCTGTGATGTGCCGGGTGTAGTGATGTGCCATGTGCCGTCTGCAGTGCTGTGATGTGCTGGGTGTAGTGATGTGTTGTGATGTGCCGTGAGTAGGGATGTGCTGTGATGTGCCACATGTAGTGATGTACTGGATGTAGTCAAGTGATGTGCTGTGATGTGCTGACTGTAGTGCTGTGATGTGCCGGGTGTATTGAAGTGCTAAATTTAGTGAATTGCCGACTGCAGTGCTGTGATGTGCCGGATGTGCTGTGATGTGCCGGGTGTAGTGAAGTGATGTGCCGACTGCAGTGCTGTGATGTGCCGGATGTGCTGTGCTGTGCCGGGTGTAGTGAAGTGCTGAATTTAGTGAATTGCCGACTGCAGTGCTGTGATGTGCCGGGTGTAGTGCTGTGATGTGCCGACTGCAGTGCTGTGATGTGCCGGGTGTAGTGCTGTGATGTGTTGAGTGTAAATCAAGGTCTGCGATTCATCTTGCGTGGTTTGAGATCTACCCCCATCAAAACTATGGAACAGCTGACTGGCATCCAACCATTCAATACTCAGCGTGACACCAAGACCCTAGTGCAGGCAGAGAAATACCATGGAATGGAGAAGGCAACAAGAAATAGGATAAAGAGCAACAGTTTTATCCACCATAGCCGTGTACTCAGACGACAGCAAGTGAGCAATCTACCTGCCCACTGTGTTCCATGTGACCCAGCTACTGTACCAAGGCCATGGTAGAAGACTTGTATCCAGAACAGGCCTGGATCCATGTCTGTACAGATGGATGAGCTGCAGATGCTGTCTCCAATGGAGGAGCAGGAGCACTGATGAAGTAATCATCTGGAGAAGTAGAATCAGCTACTGCCGGGTGTAGTGATGTGGTGTGATGTGTAGTGATGTGCTGGGTGTAGTGATGTGTAGTGATGTGCCGGGTTGTAGTGATGTGCTGTGATGTGTAGTGATGTGCCGGATGTAGTGATGTGGTGTGATTCGCCGCATGTGTTGTGATGTGCAGACTACAGTGCTGTGATGTGCCGGGTATAGTGATGTGCTGGATGTGGTGAAGTGCTGTAATGTGCCGGGTGTAGTGAAGTGATGTGCTGTGATGTGCCAACTGCAGTGCTGTGATGTGCCGGGTATAGTGATGTGCTGGTGTAGTGCTATGCTGGATGCAGTGAAGTGATGTGCTGTGATGTGCCAGGTGTAGTGAAGTGATGTGTTGTGATGTGCCGGGTTTAGTGAAGTGATGTGCTGTGATGTGCCGACTGCAGTGCTGTGATGTGCCGGATGCAGTGCTGTGATGTGATGTGCCGCGTGTAGTGATTTGCTGTGATGTGCAGCGTGTAAGGATGTGCTGCGATGTGCCGACTGCAGTGCTGTAATGTTCCAGATATAGTGCTGTGATGTGCCGGATGTAGTACTGTGATGTTCCGACTGCAGTGCTGTGATGTGCCGGGTGTAGCGAAGTGATGTGCTGTGATGTGCCAGATGTAGTGAAGTGATGTGCTTTGATGTGCCGACTACACATGCTGTGATGTGCCGACTGCAGTGCTGTGATATGCCGGGTGTAGTAATATGCTATGATGTGCCGGGTGTAGTGATGTGGTGTGATGTTTCCGGGTGTAGTGATGTGATGTGCTGTGATGTGCCAGGTGTAGTGATGTGATGTGCTGTGATGTGCCAGGTGAAGTGATGTGCTCTGATGTTTCTGGGTGCAGTGACATACTGTGATGTGCGGAGTGTAGTGATGTGCTGTTATGTGCTGGGTGTAGTGATGTGCTGTTATGTGCCGGGTGTAGTGGTGTGCTGGATTTAGTGATGTGCCAACTGCAGTGCTGTGATGTGCCGGATGTGCTGTGATGTGCCGAGTGTAGTGAAGTGATTTGCTGTGATGTGCCGAGTGCAATGCTGTTATGTGCACGTTCACTCAGGTAGGAACTGGCCGCAGGCCCCCAAATCCCCATGAGTTTTATAGGATTTGAACCCGCGACCTTCCAGTCCAAAAGCCAAGGTGCTAACCACTGCAACATAGTGGCTGCATTATCTTTTATTATATGCGGGGACTGGATGTAAAAAAACACAAGAGTGCTTATCCCATTATCCTCGATAAAAAAGAATAAAATAAATAAATAAATGAATAAAATAAATAAAACTCACACACACACACACACACACACACACACACACACACACACACACACACACACATACACCACAGCTTCACACACACACACACACACACACACACACACACACACACACACACACACACACACACACACACACACACACTCTCTCTCTCTCTCTCTCTCTCTCTCTCTCTCTCTCTCTCTCTCTCTCTCTCTCTCTCTCTCTCTCTCTTTCTGAAATACAAATTGTAGAGGGCAAGTTTTCAGAAAACACACACTTCTTTATATATAATGAAAGGATAGTGCTGCCAATGAATCAAAGCCCTTATTGGTACTGTCAAATAAATAATATTTAGAATACACCGAGACCAAGAAAGATTGGGAATACTATTTTTGCTATCAAAATACTATTTCTGATCTGTCCAAATACTATTTTTTATTTGCTGGGGTAGGCAGGTCTGTTAATAGGAGTTCGGAGGGTTGTGTCGGGGGTTGGTATGTTAGTGTATTTGTATTATCTATTATATAGTGTTATCCAGAGTTTCATTTTTTTCATCACACTGGAACGAAAGAGCAATGCTGGGAATGTGATGTGGATGTATGACAGGTGTGTGGTGTTACAGGTGATGTGGTGTTACAGGTGGACTATGATGTGGATGTATGACAGATGGACTATGATATGATGTTACATGTGGACTATGATGTGGTGTTACAGGTGGACTATGATGTGGATGTATGACAGATAGATGGACTATGATATGATGTTACATGTGGACTATGATGTGGTGTTACAGGTGGACTACGATGTGGTGTTACAGGTGGACTATAATGTGGTGTTACAGGTGGACTATGATGTGGTGTTACAGGTGGACTATGATGTGGTGTTACAGGTGGACTATGATGTGTTACAGGTGGACTATGATGTGGAGGTGACCCAGGGGCCTCACAGTGTGACCTGTCAGTGTCAGAAGGAGGAAAGCATCAGCCTGCCGGCCGTCCCCCATTTGAGGTGTCCCTGCTTCTGCAGAGTCTGAAGGTTAGTTTAGCTTCATCGTTGCTGTCAGTGATGTCCTGTTTGTTGTGTCTGTCATCATTGTCTGCATTATCATTGCTCTTGTGTTGTCGTCGTCACTTTTGTGTCATTATTTGTGTCATCAAAATTCTTTTAACATGTGGTGTTGTCCACTTCTTTTGTGTTATCATTGTCCTCTCTTTCACTTGTGTTATCATTGTCCTCTGTTTTACTTGTGTTATCATTGTCCTCAGTTTTACTTCTCTTTCACTTGTGTTATCATTGTCCTATGTTTCACTTTTGTTATCATTGTCCTATGTTTCACTTGTGTTATCATTGTCCTATGTTTCACTTGTGTTATCATTGTCCTAGTTTCACTTGTGTTATCATTGTCCTATGTTTCACTTGTGTTATGACAATATCATTGTCATATTATTTAGCTGTATGTGTGTTCGCATACATATAGTCAGGTCAGAGGTTTCCTCTGCTACTGGTAACCATGTAACCCAGTACTACCTGCCACATGTGGCGAGTAAACCCAACCAACAAATCTGACTTGGAGAGGGATGGGCTCCGATAGGTTCAATTTACCCAAGACTCACCCATGAAGAAACAGAATCTCCATACGGGATTGTTCGTTGCTCAGGTTACCAAGGATAATGAGGATGATGTGATGCTGTAGCTATGGAAGTGCATGTGCTTTGAGACTTCTTGACAGAGTTGTACTCTATGCTTACTATCATACTATATCCCGGCATTAAGCGGGCCTGAGAGCTACATACACCTGCAGTGTTGGTCAGTTAATTTGAGCAAGACTCTCAAACTGGCATCTGTAAAGTGGATGAAGCTGGACTGTGTGGTCCCAATCTTCCTTCTGAGCCCACAGCACACTCACTGTGGGTAGGAGCCGGCCGCAGCCCGAAAAATCCCTATGACCCAAATGGGATTCGAACCTACAACCTTCCAGTCCTCCGTTTCACTTGTGTTTTCTTTGTCCTCTGTTTCACTTTATTTGTGTTTTTATTGTCCTCATCAGCTTCACTTGTGTTATTGTCATCAATTCAACCTGTGATATCATTGACATCATCATCTTTGCTGGTGTTATCATTGTCATGGTTTTTTTAGCTTTATTTGTGTTAACATTGTTATCATTACTTGTTTTGTATTGTTGTCAGCATCATCATCTTGATTTATCCTTGTCATTACCATCAGCTTCACTTGTTATTAACAGGGTTTGTTTGTTTTTTTTTGTTTGGTTTCGGTTTTTGTTTTTTTTGCTGCCTTATCTTCTGTGACGTTCATATCCCTGCTGTTCCTATGCTGCTTGTTTTCATCTCGATGCCACGGCCATACCTCATTAGTTTTGTGTCATCATTGTCATTGTCATAATCATCACTTTTGTTGTGTTAACTGTCATTTCACCATCATCCCTTTACTGCTTTAGTGTTCACTTTTGTGTTTCTTATTGTCATCATCATAACACTACATCATCATTGCATTTATGTCATCATTTTTTGTGTTATCATCAGCATCATTATCATCATCTGTTATTGTTTCCATCATCATCATGTTAGGTAGGTGGTTTGGTACAAAACTGTGATTTTTTACATATGACAGACAGTTTTGAACCAGGCCACTGTTTAAGTCCCATGTCCCACAAGTGGCCATGTCCCACAAGTGGCCATGTCCCACAAGTGGCCATGTCCCACAAGTGGCCATGTCCCACTGGCCCCCATATCCCACAAGTGCATGTTGGCTTGGCTATGGTGCAGCCTACTGCCAAGTTGATCTCAGCCTGGCTGCCCTCTAGCCAGGCCAGAATGCACTTGTGGGACATGGGGAGTTTTTTGCAGTGGCTTTGTAGTTTGAGGCCGTGAAAGCCATGCACGCTGAAGAGCCGTTGCTGTTGATGACGGACATTCGCTGCACCTGGCCCTGGACTGTGGACATTCAGACCTCAGCCCTCACTTGGGTCAGTCAGTCAGTCAGTCAGTCAGTCAGTCAGTCAGTCAGTCAGTATTTCTCTGTCTGTGTGGTGGAGGGGGGAGGGAGGGTTAGCATTTCTCTGGGTGTTGGGGGTGGGGGGGGATGGGTAGTATTTCTGTGTGTGTTGGGAGGGGGGTATGGTTAGTATTTCTTTGCATGTTGGAAGGGGGGGGAGGGGGTAGGAATATAGTTAGTATTTATCTGTGTGTTTGGAGGGGGGATATGTGGCTGGATTTGTTTGTGTGCATGTAATGTGTGTATGTGTTTGACTGGTGTGTGAATAGTGAGTGTTTATGTGTCTGTGGGGGGAAGTGGGTTAAATGTAATTATATGTGTGGATGGATTGATAGGTGTGTGTGTGTGGGGGAGGGGGGTATGTGAGTGGATGGATTAATACAGACCTACCTACCCATATTTTATTGTATTTTTACGATTTTTTTTATCCTAGTTGCGAAAATACAATTTTCTGATAAAAATGCGATTTTGACAACCACCAAAATAAAATAATAAACAACTGCAAAGGGTTCAAGGGAAGTAACTCTTCTATTACTTTCTTTGTTTGCGATTACTTCCCTTGTCTGCGTTACCAAAAATGGCTCTCTCTGTCTCTGTCTCTCTCTGTCTCTCTCTCTCTCTGTATATATATATACGCGGGGACTGGATGTAAAAAAGCACAAGAGTGCTTATCCCATTATCCTCGATAAAAAAGAATAAAATAAATAAATAAATAAAACACACACACACACACACACACACACACACACACACAAACACACACTCACTCACACACACACACACACACACACACACACACACACACACACACACACACACACACACACACACACAAACACACACATCACTCACACACACACACACACACACACACACACACACACACACACACACACACACACACACACACACACACCACAGCTTCACACACACACACACACACACACACTCTCTCTCTCTCTCTCTCTCTCTCTCTCTCTCTCTCTCTCTCTCTCTCTCTCTCTCTGGGACATGATTGCTTATCTATTATCCTCGAATAAAAGAATTTTGCCTTGCCTTGCCTTGCCTTGCCTTGTCTCTCTCTCTCTCACATGAGTGCTTATCTATTATCCTCGAATAAAAGAATTTTGCCTTGCCTTGCCTTGCCTTGCCTTGCCTTGTCTCTCTCTCTCTCTCACATGAGTGCTTATCTATTATCCTCGAATAAAAGAATTTTGCCTTGCCTTGCCTTGCCTTGTCTCTCTCTCTCTCTCTCTCTCTCTCTCTCTGTCTCTGTCTCTCTGTCTCTCTCTGACTCTCTCTGTCTCTCTCTCTAGGCATTTGATTCTGTTAATAGAAACTTGTTGTGGCCTATTCTACAGAAAAATGGTGTGAGGGGTAAATTATTACGTTGTCTGAGAGCCATGTATCAGAATGTCAAAAGCAGAATAAGATGTGGTACTAAACTGACTGACATAATATACTGTACCACTGGTGTTAAACAGGGCGATGTATGTAGCCCTTTATTGTTTTCTGTTTTCATTAATGAGTTAGCCAGAGAAGTCATCAATAATGGTAAGCATGGTGCCACTTTCTCCCAAGATGTCACAGAATTGTTTATTCTTCTTCTTGCTGATGATGTTATCCTGCTATCTGAAACAGTTGTTGGCTTACAAAAGCAGTTAAATAGCTTGAGCAGTGCTGCATCAGCTCTTGATCTTAAGGTTAATCTGAATAAGAGCAATATCGTTGTATTCAGAAAAGGTGGTCATTTAGCTGTTCATGAAAAATGGTTGTATAATGGAAAAGTCTTGCCTGTGATTAATGTATATAAATACTTAGGAATCTGTTTTTCTACAAAACTTAGTTTCACAACTGCATGTAAAGATCTGGCAAGTCGAGGTAAACGAAGCTTGTTATTGGTTTTGAGAAAATTGCGAATATTGAATAATAACTCCTTTGACTTGTTCATTAAAATATTTGATGCCCAAATACAACCCACTGTGCTATATGGTGCAGAAATTTTGGGGTTTGGATGCAGCTGTAACGCATTGTGAATCAGTGCACCTCTTTGCTTTAAAGCAGTTCTTAGGCTTAGATAGACGAACGCCCAATGATCTTGTGTATAGTGAAACTAATAGATATCCTCTCTCTGTTAATGCTGCTGTAAGATGTATTAGATACTGGATTAAGATTCTACATATGGATGAGAACAGGCTACCTTTTAAATCTTACAAGATGCTTTATGATCTAGATGTGAAAGGGAAAAAAACAACTGGGCTACACAAATACGCACCTGTTTATGTGAACTCGGTTTTGGATTTGTTTGGCTCAGTCAAGGTGTTGGAAATTGTAGAGAATTTATAAACACTTTCAGACAAAGACTGATTGACTGCCGATGGCAGCAATGGAATGATCATATACAAACCAGTGAAAGGTATCAAATGTATAGACAATTTATAAGTACACATGATATCAAACCTTATTTAAAGCTTGATATGGACATACATTTGAAAAGAATTATGTCAAAGTTTAGACTTGGTGTATCAGATATAAATGTTCATAAATTCAGATACAGAGGATATGATGTTGATGACCTCAGGTTACTATGCCCGTTATGTAAGCAAGCACCTGAAAATGAGGTGCATTTTGTGTTGTGCTGTCCAGTGTTAGAGGTTGTTAGGCAGAGTTACATCCCTGTGAAATACAGAAAGCAGCCTAATTCATTTAGACTCTGTTAACTCATGGCATCAAGTCAGCCTGAGGTTGTGCGCAGCCTCACTCTATATTTGTGTAAAGCCTTTAGAATAAGAGATACTTTATTATCGTAAGTCATAGTTTTGTTACTGTTTTTGTTGCTATACAATTCTGCTGTTTTCATTGCTGTTGTCTTTTATTCCACCAAAACACTAAGCAGTTTGGCAACCCCCTTCATGTATGGGCCAATGGCCTTTTTGTGAATAAACTTTTCGAGTTCGAGTTCGAGTTCTGTCTCTCTGTCTCTGTCTCTGTCTCTGTCTCTGTCTCTCTCTCTCTCTCTCTCTCTCTCTCTCTCTCTCTCTCTCTCTCTCTCTCTCTCTCTCTCTCTAAAATACCAATTGCAGAGGGCAAGTTTTCTGAAAACACACACTTCTTTATATATAATAAAAGCATAGTGCTGCCAATGACTCAAAGCCCTTATTGGAACTGTCAAATAATATTTACAGTACACGAGACTAAGAATGATTCGGAATACTATTTTTGCTATCAAAATACTAATTTCTAATCTGTCCAAATACTATTTTTTATTTGCTGGGGTAGGCAGGTCTGTCAATAGGAGTTGGGGGGGTTGTGTCGGGGGTTGGTATGTTAATGTATTTGTATTATCTATTTTTATAGTGTTATCCAGAGTTTCATTTTTTTCATCACACTGGAACAAAAGAGCAATGCTGGGAATGTGATGTGGAAGTGTGACAGGTGGACTATGATGTGGTGTTACAGGTGGACTATGATGGGGTGTTACAGGTGGACTATGATGTGGAGGTGACCCAGGGGCCTCACAGTGTGACCTGTCAGTGTCAGAAGGAGGAAAGCATCAGCCTGCCAGCCGTCCCCCATTTGAGGTGTCCCTGCTTCTGCAGAGTCTGAAGGTTAGTTTAGCTTCATCGTTGGTGTAGTGCTGTCCTGTTGTGTCTGTCATCATTGTCTGCATTATCATTGCTCTTGTGTTGTCGTCGTCACTTTTGTGTTATCATTTGTGTCATCAAAATTCTTTTAACATGTGGTGTTATCCACTTCTTTTGTGTTATCATTGTCCTCTGTTTTACTTGTGTTATCATTGTCCTCTGTTTCACTTGTGTTATCATTGTCCTCTGTATCACTTGTATTATCATTGTCCTCTGTTTCACTTGTATTATCATTGTCCTCTGTTTCACTTGTATTTTCATTGTCCTCTGCTTCACTTTGTGTTTTTTTTGTCATCAGTTTAACCTGTGTTATCATTATCATCATCGTCTTTACTGCGTGTAGTGATGTGATTTCCCAGGTGTATTTCTGTGCTGTGCTGTGATGTGATTTGCCGGATGTAGTGATGTGATGTGATTTGCCAGGTGTAGTGATGTGCTGTGCTGTGCCGTGTTTCCAGGTGTAGTGATGTGCCGTGATGTTTCCAGGTGTAGTGATGTGCTGTGATGTTCCAGGTGTAGTGAAGTGATGTGATGTTTCCAGGTGTAGTGATGTGCTGTGATGTTCCAGGTGTAGTGATGTGCTGGATGCAGTGAAGTGATGTGCTGTTATGGCCGGGTGTAGTGATGTGATGGATTTAGTAATGTGCCAACTGCAGTGCTGTGATGTGCCGGATGTGCTGTGATGTGCCGAGTGTAGTGAAGTGATGTGCTGTGATGTGCTGACTGCAGTGCTGTCATGTGCCGGGTGTAGTGCAGTGCTGTGATGTGCCGAGTGCAGTGCTGTGCTGTGCCGGGTGTAGTGATGTGCTGTTATGTGCCGGGTGTAGTGATGTGCTGTGATGTGCCGGGTGTAGTGATGTGCTGTGATGTGCTGGATGTAGTGCTGTGCTGGATATGGTGAAGTGATGTGCTTTAATCTTCCGGGTGTAGTGAAATAATGTGCTGTGATGTGCCGGGTGTAGTGCTGTGATGTGCTAACTGCAGTGCTGTGATTTGCCAGGTGTAGTGAAGTGCTGAATTTAGTGAATTGCCGACTTCAGTGCTGTGATGTGCGGATGTGCTGCAATGTGCCAGGTGTAGTGAAGTGATGTGCCGACTGCAGCAGATGTGCTGTGATGTGCCAGATGTGCTGTGATGTGCCGGGTAGTGATGTGGTGTGATGTGCTGGATGTAGTGCTGTGCTGGATATGGTGAAGTGTAGTGCTGTGATGTGCGGTGTAGTGATGTGATGTGCTGTGATGTGCCGACTGCAGTGCTGTGATGTGCCGGGTATAGTGATGTGCTGGATGTAGTGCTGTGCTGGATGTGGTGAAGTGAAGTGCTGTGATGTGCCGGGTGTTGTGAAGTGATGTGCTGTGATGTGCCGACTGCAGTGCTGTGATGTGCCGACTGCAGTGCTGTGATGTGCCAACTGCAGTGCTGTGATGTGCCGACTGCATTGCTGTGATGTACTGTGTGTAGAGATGTGCTGTGATATGCCGCGTGTGGTAATGTTCTGTGATGTGCCGACTGCAGTGCTGTGATTGCCAGATGTGCTGTGATGTGCTGGGTGTAGTGAAGTGATGTGCTGTGATGTGCTGGGTGTAGTGAAGTGATGTGCTGTGATGTGCTGGGTGTAGTGATGTGCTGGATTTAGTGATGTGCTGAGTGCTGTGATGTGCCAGATGTAGTGCTGTGATGTGCTGTGATATTTCCGGGTGAAGTGATCTGCTGTGATGTTTCCGTGTGAAGTGATGTGCTGTGATATTTCCGGGTGAAGTGATCTGCTGTGATGTTTCCGGGTGAAGTGATGTGATGTGCTGTGATGTGCCAGGTTTAGTGATGTGCTAACTGCAGTGCTGTGATGTGCCGAGTGTAGTGAAGTGATGTGCTTTGATGTGCTGACTGCAGTGCTGTGATGTGCCGGGTGTAGTGATGTGCCGAGTGCAGTGCTGTGATGTGCCG
>JASPKP010000508.1:0-10000 GCA_030674155.1 Stramonita haemastoma | reverse complement strand
TTCCAGGTGAAGTGATGTGCTGTGTCGGGTGAAGTGATGTGCTGTGATGTGCGGAGTGTAGTGATGTGCTGTTATGTGCCAGGTTTAGTGATGTGTTGGATTTAGTGATGTGCCAACTGCAGTGCTGTGATGTGCCGAGTGTAGTGATGTGCTGTGATGTTTCGAGTGAAGTGAAGTGATGTGCTGTTATGCGCGTACTGCAGTGCTGTGATGTGCCGGGTGTAGTGATGTGCTGTGATGTGCCGACTGCAGTGATGTAATGTGCCAGGTGTAGTGATGTGCTGTCATGTGCCGGATGTAGTGATGTGCTATGTGCCATCTGCAATGCTGTGATGTGCGGGTGTAGTGATGTGTTGTGATGTGCCGCGAGTAGGGATGTGCTGTGATGTGCCGACTGCAGTGATGTAATGTGCCAGGTGTAGTGATGTGCTGTCATGTGCCGGATGTAGTGATGTGCTATGTGCCATCTGCAGTGCTGTGATGTGCCAGGTGTAGTGATGTGCTGTGATGTGCTGACTGCAGTGCTGTGATGTGCTGGGTGTAGTGAAGTGCTGAATTTAGTGAATTGCCGACTGCAGTGCTGTGATGTGCCGGTTGTTCTATGATGTGCGGGTGTAGTGAAGTGATGTGCTGACTGCAGTGCTGTGATGTGCTGACTGCAGTGCTGTGATGTGCTGGGTGTAGTGAAGTGCTGAATTTAGTGAATTGCCAACAGCAGTGCTGTGATGTGCCGTGTGTGGTGCTGTGATGTGCCGACTGCATTGCTGTGATGTGCCGGTTGTAGTGATGTGCTGTGATGTTCCGGGTGTAGTGATGTGCTGTGATGTGCTGTGATGTGTTGAGTGTGAATCAAGGTCTTCGACTCATCTTGGGTGGTTTGAGATCTACCCCCATCAAAACTATGGAACAGCTGACTGGCATCCAACCATTCAATACTCAGCGTGACACCAAGACCCTGGTGCAAGCAGAGAAATACCATGGAATGGAGAAGCCAACAAGAAATAGGATAAAGAGCAACAGTTTTATCCACCATAGCCATGTATTCAGACAACAGCAAGTGAGCAATCTACCTGCCCACTGTGTTCCATGTGACCCAGCTACTGTACCAAGGCCATGGTAGAAGACTTGTATCCAGAACAGGCCTGGATCCATGTCTGTACAGATGGAGGAGCTACAGATGCTGTCTCCAATGGAGGAGCAAGAGTACTGATGAAGTAATCATCTGGAGAAGTAGAATCAGCTACTGCCGGTTGTAGTGATGTGGTGTGATGTGCCGGGTGTAGTGATGTGGTGTGATGTGCCAACTGCAGTACTGTGATGTGCCGGGTATAGTGATGTGCTGTGATGTGCAGCGTGTAGTGATGTGCCGCGTTATAGTGATGTGCTGTGATGTGTAGTGATTTGCCAGGTGTAGTGATGTGGTGTGATTCGGCGCATGTAGTGATGTGTTGTGATGTGCCAACTGCAGTGCTGTGATGTGCCGGGTATAGTGATGTGCTCTGATGTGCTGGATGTAGTGCTGTGCTGGATGTGGTGAAGTGAAGTGCTGTGATGTGCCTGGTGTAGTGAAGTGATGTGCTGTGATGTGCCGACTGCAGTGCTGTGATGTGCTGGGTATAGTGATGTGCTGGTGTAGTGCTATGCTGGATGCAGTGAAGTGATGTGCTGTGATGTGCCAGGTGTAGTGAAGTGATGTGCTGTGATGTGCCGACTGCAGTGCTGTGATGTGCTGGGTATAGTGATGTGCTGGTGTAGTGCTATGCTGGATGCAGTGAAGTGATGTGCTGTGATGTGCCAGGTGTAGTGAAGTGATGTGCTGTGATGTGCCGACTGCAGTGCTGTGATGTGCTGGGTATAGTGATGTGCTGGTGTAGTGCTATGCTGGATGCAGTGAAGTGATGTGCTGTGATGTGCCAGGTGTAGTGAAGTGATGTGCTGTGATGTGCCGACTGCAGTGCTGTGATGTGCCGGGTATAGTGATGTGCTGGTGTAGTGCTATGCTGGATGCAGTGAAGTGATGTGCTGTGATGTGCCAGGTGTAGTGAAGTGATGTGCTGTGATGTGCCGGGTGTAGTGAAGTGATGTGCTGTGATGTGCGGGTGTAGTGAAGTGATGTGCTGTGATGTGTCGACTGCAGTGCTGTGATGTGCCAGATGCAGTGCTGTGATGTGATGTGCCGCGTGTAGTGATTTGCTGTGATGTGCCGCGTGTAAGGATGTGCTGCGATGTGCCGACTGCAGTGCTGTAATGTTCCAGATATAGTGCTGTGATGTGCCAGATGTAGTACTGTGATGTGCCGACTGCAGTGCTGTGATGTGCTGGGTGTAGCGAAGTGATGTGCTATGATGTGCCAGATGTAGTGAAGTGATGTGCTTTGATGTGCCGACTACACATGCTGTGATGTACCGACTGCAGTGCTGTGATATGCCGGGTGTAGTAATATGCTATGATGTGCCGGGTGTAGTGATGTGCTGTTATGTGCTGGGTGTAGTGATGTGCTGTTATGTGCTGGGTGTAGTGATGTGCTGTTATGTGCTGGGTGTAGTGATGTGCTGTTATGTGCTGGGTGTAGTGATGTGCTGTGATGTTTCCGGGTGTAGTGATGTGATGTGCTGTGATGTGCCAGGTGAAGTGATGTGCTCTGATGTTTCCGGGTGCAGTGACATACTGTGATGTGCGGAGTGTAGTGATGTGCTGTTATGTGCTGGGTGTAGTGATGTGCTGGATTTAGTGATGTGCCGACTGCAGTGCTGTGATGTGCCGGATGTGCTGTGATGTGTCGGGTGTAGTGAAGTGATGTGCTGTGATGTGCCGAGTGCAATGCTGTTATGTGCACATTCACTCGGGTAGGAACTGGCCGCAGGCCCCCAAATCCCCATGAGTTTTATGGGATTTGAACCCGCGACCTTCCAGTCTGAAAGCCAAGGTGCTAACCACTGCACCATAGTGGCTGGTCACATGCATTATCATCAGCAGCAGTTTTATTTGTGTTGTCATTGTCCTCTGTTTTACTTATGTTACCATTGTCCTGTGTTTCACTTGTGTTATCATTGTCCTCGTTTCACTTGTGTTGTCATTGTCCTCTGTTTCAATTGTGTTGTTATTGTCCTCTGTTTCACTTGTGTTATCATTGTCCTGTGTTTCACTTGTGGTATCATTGTCATCTGTTTCAATTGCGTTATCATTGTTCTCTGTTTCATTTGTGTTGTCATTGTCATCTGTTTCAGTTGTGTTATCATGGTTCTCTGTTTCTCTTTTCTTTGTCCCCTGTTTCACTTTATTTGTAGTTTTATAGCCCTTATCAGCTTTCCTTGTGTTGTTATTGTCATCTGCTTGACCTGTGTGATCATTATGATCATCATCATCATCTTTGCTTTTGTTGATTGTCATGATAAATCATCTTTGCTGGTGATATCATTGTCATGTTATTTAGCTGTATATGTGTTAACATACACGCATACATATAGTCAGGTCAGAGACTTCCTCTGCTACTGGTAACCATGTAACCCAGTACAACCTGCCACATGTGGGGAGTAAACCCAACCCCAAAAATCTGACTTGGATAGGGATGGGCTCCGATAGGTTCAATTTACCTAAGACTCACCCATGAAGAAACAGAATCTCCATACGGGATTGGTCGTTGCCCAGGTTACCAAGGATAATGAGGATGATGTGATGCTGCTGCTATGGAAGTGCATGTGCTTTGAGACTTCTTGACAGAGTTGTACTCTATGCTTACTATCATACTATATCCGGCATTAAGCGGGCCTGAGAGCTACATACACCTGCAGTGTTGGTCAGTTAATTTGAGCAAGACTCTCAAACTGGCATCTGTAAAGTGGATGAAGCTGGACTGTGTGGTCCCAATCTTCCTTCTGAGCCCACAGCACACTCACTTTGGGTAGGAGCTGGCCGGAGCCCGTAAAATCCCTATGACCCAAATGGGATTCGAACCTTCAACCTTCCAGTCCTCTGTTTCACTTGTGTTTTCTTTGTCCTCTGTTTCACTTTCATTTGTGTTTTTATTGTCCTCATCAGCTTCACTTGTGTTATTGTCATCAATTCAACCTGTGATATCATTGTCATCATCATCTTTGCAGGTGTTATCATTGTCTTTTTTTTTTATAGCTTTATTTGTGTTAACATTGTTATCATTACTTGTTTTGTATTGTTGTCAGCATCATCATCTTGATTTATCCTTGTCATTACCATCAGCTTCACTTGTTATTAACAGGGTTTGTTTGTTGTTTTTGTTTGGTTGGGTTTTGGTTTTTTTTTGCTGCCTTATCTTCTGTGATGTTCGTATCCCTGCTGTTCCTATGCTGCTTGTTTTCATCTCGATGCCACGGCCATACCTCATTAGTTTTGTGTCATCATTGTCATTGTCATAATCATCACTTTTGTTGTGTTAACTGTCATTTCACCATCATGCCTTTACTGCTTTAGTGTTCAGTACGTGGATTTTGTACATGACCTGTCACTAGAGAACAACGTGTAGTTAGGTTGTCTCTCTATGTAGTCGAATTCAAACATTGCTTGATCATTGTTAGAGAGCATCAGAATGCTCTGTAGTTTTGGATTGTGTTTATGGCCTGTATATCAAGGAGGACAGCAGTGTAGCTAGGCTGATCCAACTTGATCTTAAGTGATCGTTGTAGAGTGGTCACACTACTGTGTTAGAGAGCATCAGAATGCTCTGTAGGTTTGCATTGTGTTTATGGCCTGTATATCAAGGAGGACAGCAGTGTAGCTAGGCTGATCCAACTTGATCTTAAGTGATCGTGTAGAGTGGTCACAATATTTTGTTCTAGTCATTGTCAGAGAGCATCAGAATGCTCTGTAGGTTTGCATTGTGTTTATAGCCTGTATATCAAGGAGGACGGCAGTGTAGCTAGGCTGATCCAACTTGATCTTAAGTGATCGTGTAGAGTGGTCACAATATTGTGTTCTAGTCATTGTCAGAGAGCATCAGAAAGCTCTGTAGGTTTGCATTGTGTTTATGGCCTGTATATCAAGGAGGACGGCAGTGTAGCTAGGCTGATCCAACTTGATCTTAAGTGATCGTGTAGAGTGGTCACACTATTGTGTCAGAGAGCATCAGAATGCTCTGTAGGTTTGCATTGTGTTTATGGCCTGTATATCAAGGAGGACGGCAGTGTAGCTAGGCTGATCCAACTTGATCTTAAGTGAGCGTGTAGAGTGGTCACACTATTGTGTCAGAGAGCATCAGAATGCTCTGTAGGTTTGCATTGTGTTTATGGCCTGTATATCAAGGAGGACGGCAGTGTAGCTAGGCTGATCCAACTTGATCTTAAGTGATCGTGTAGAGTGGTCACAATATTGTGTTCTAGTCATTGTCAGAGAGCATCAGAATGCTCTGTAGGTTTCATTGTGTTTATGGCCTGTATATCAAGGAGGACAGCAGTGTAGCTAGGCTGATCCAACTTGATCTTAAGTGATCGTGTAGAGTGGTCACACTATTGTGATAGAGAGCATCAGAATGCTCTGTAGGTTTGCATTGTGTTTATGGCCTGTATATCAAGGAGGACAGCAGTGTAGCTAGGCTGATCCAACTTGATCTTAAGTGATCGTGTAGAGTGGTCACAATATTGTGTTCTAGTCATTGTCAGAGAGCATCAGAATGCTCTGTAGGTTTCCATTGTGTTTATGGCCTGTATATCAAGGAGGACAGCAGTGTAGCTAGGCTGATCCAACTTGATCTTAAGTGATCGTGTAGAGTGGTCACAATATTGTGTTCTAGTCATTGTCAGAGAGCATCAGAAAGCTCTGTAGGTTTGCATTGTGTTTTTGGCCTGTATATCAAGGAGGACGGCAGTGTAGCTAGGCTGATCCAACTTGATCTTAAGTGATCGTTGTAGAGTGGTCACACTATTGTGTCAGAGAGCATCAGAATGCTCTGTAGGTTTGCATTGTGTTTATGGCCTGTATATCAAGGAGGACGGCAGTGTAGCTAGGCTGATCCAACTTGATCTTAAGTGAGCGTGTTGAGTGGTCACACTATTGTGTCAGAGAGCATCAGAATGCTCTGTAGGTTTGCATTGTGTTTATGGCCTGTATATCAAGGAGGACGGCAGTGTAGCTAGGCTGATCCAACTTGATCTTAAGTGATCGTGTAGAGTGGTCACAATATTATAGTTTTTAAGTGATCGTATAGATTGGTCACCTTTTCATCAAGAGCTGAATATCTTGACATTCAAGTTTTATCATTGTTCATGCAGAAATTGACTTGATCTTTACATGATAACATTTTCACACTAGCTCTGTAGTTAAGTTGTTAAGTTGTATGAAAGTGAAATAAAGCGTCTTGATTGTAAATTTTCTTGCCTTTTGAGTTGTGCTTTGGGAGACTGCTGTGACCGCCACCCCTTTTCGGACGAATTTAAACGAGCTAGTTACAGCAGAAGATCTAACCTCGTCCTTTTTGGACGCTGGGGATTTTGTGTTGTGACAATATCATTGTCATATTATTTAGCTGTATGTGTGTTCGCATACATATAGTCAGGTCAGAGGTTTCCTCTGCTACTGGTAACCATGTAACCCAGTACTACCTGCCACATGTGGCGAGTAAACCCAACCAAAAAATCTGACTTGGAGAGGGATGGGCTCGATAGGTTCAATTTACCAAGACTCACCCATGAAGAAACAGAATCTCCATACGGGATTGGTCGTTGCCTAGGTTACCAAGGATAATGAGGATGATTTGATGCTGTAGCTATGGAAGTGCATGTGCTTTGAGACTTCTTGACAGAGTTGTTCTCTATGCTTACTATCATACTATATACCAGCATTAAGCGGGCCTGAGAGCTACATACACCTGCAGTGTTGGTCAGTTAATTTGAGCAAGACTCTCAAACTGGCATCTGTAAAGTGGATGAAGCTGGACTGTGTGGTCCAATCTTCCTTCTGAGCCCACAGCACACTCACTGTGGGTAGGAGCTGGCCGGAGCCCGAAAAATCCCTATGACCCAAATGGGATTCGAACCTGCAACCTTCCAGTCCTCTGTTTCACTTGTGTTTTCTTTGTCCTCTGTTTCACTTTATTTGTGTTTTTATTGTCCTCATCAGCTTCACTTGTGTTATTGTCATCAATTCAACCTGTGATATCATTGTCATCATCATCTTTGCTGGTGTTATCATTGTCATGTTTTTTTAGCTTTATTTGTGTTAACATTGTTATCATTACTTGTTTTGAATTGTTGTCAGCATCATCATCTTGATTTATCCTTGTCATTACCATCAGCTTCACTTGTTATTAACAGGGTTTGTTTGTTGTTTTTGTTTGGTTGGGTTTTGGTTTTTTTTTTGCTGCCTTATCTTCTGTGACATTCGTATCCCTGCTGTTCCTATGCTGGTTGTTTTCATCTCAATGCCACGGCCATACCTACCTCATTAGTTTTGTGTCATCATTGTCATTGTCATAATCATCACTTTTGTTGTGTTAACTGTCATTTCACCATGATCCCTTTACTGCTTTAGTGTTCAGTACGTCGATTTTGTACATGACCTGTCACTAGAGAACAACGTGTAGTTAGGTTGTCTCTCTATGTAGTCGAATTCAAACATTGCTTGATCATTGTTAGAGAGCATCAGAATGCTCTGTAGTTTTGGATTGTGTTTATGGCCTGTACATCAAGGAGGACAGCAGTGTAGCTAGGCTGATCCAACTTGATCTTAAGTGATCGTGTAGAGTGGTCACACTACTGTGTTAGAGAGCATCAGAATGCTCTGTAGGTTTGCATTGTGTTTATGGCCTGTATATCAAGGAGGACAGCAGTGTAGCTAGGCTGATCCAACTTGATCTTAAGTGATCGTGTAGAGTGGTCACACTATTGTGTTAGAGAGCATCAGAATGCTCTGTAGGTTTGCATTGTGTTTATGGCCTGTATATCAAGGAGGACAGCAGTGTAGCTAGGCTGATCCAACTTGATCTTAAGTGATCGTGTAGAGTGGTCACAATATTGTGTTCTAGTCATTGTCAGGGAGCATCAGAATGCTCTGTAGGTTTGCATTGTGTTTATGGCCTATATATCAAGGAGGACAGCAGTGTAGCTAGGCTGATCCAACTTGATCTTAAGTGATCGTGTAGAGTGGTCACAATATTGTGTTCTAGTCATTGTCAGAGAGCATCAGAAAGCTCTGTAGGTTTGCATTGTGTTTATGGCCTGTATATCAAGGAGGACAGCAGTGTGGCTAGGCTGATCCAACTTGATCTTAAGTGATGGTGTAGAGTGGTCACAATTTTTATAGTTTTTAAGTGATGTATAGATTTAAACGAGCTAGTTACAGCAGAATGTCTAACCTCATCCTTTTTGGACACTGGGGATTTTGTGTTGTGACAATATCATTGTCATATTATTTATCTGTACGTGTGTTCGCATACATATAGTCAGGTCAGAGGTTTCCTCTGCTACTGGTAACCATGTAACCAGTACTGCCTGCCACATGTGGGGAGTAAACCCAACCAAAAAATCTGACTTGGAGAGGGATGGGCTTGGACAGGTTCAATTTACCAAAACTCACCCATGAAGAAACAGAATCTCCATTCGGGATTGGTCGTTGCCCAGGTTACCAAGGATATTGAGGATGATGTGATGCTGCTGCTATGGAAGTGCATGTGCTTTGAGACTTCTTGACAGAGTTGTACTCTATGCTTACTATCATACTATATCCCGGCATTAAGCGGGCCTGAGAGCTACATATACCTGCAGTGTTGGTCAGTTAATTTGAGCAAGACTCTAAAACTGGCATCTGTAAAGTGGATGAAGCTGGACTGTGTGGTCCCAATCTTCCTTCTGAGCCCACAGCACACTCACTGTGGGTAGGAGCCGGCCGGAGCCCGAAAAATCCCTATGACCCAAATGGGATTCGAACCTGCAACCTTCCAGTCCTCTGTTTCACTTGTGTTTTCTTTGTCCTCTGTTTCACTTTCATTGTGTTTTTATTGTCCTCATCAGCTTCACTTGTGTTATTGTCATCAATTCAACCTGTGATATCATTGTCATCATCATCTTTGCTGGTGTTATCATTGTCATGTTTTTCTTTTAGCTTTATTTGTGTTAACATTGTTATCATTACTTGTTTTGTATTGTTGTCAGCATCATCATCTTGATTTATCCTTGTCATTACCATCAGCTTCACTTGTTATTAACAGGGTTTGTTTGTTGTTTTTGTTTGGTTGGGTTTGGGGTTTTTTTGCTGCCTTATCTTCTGTGACGTTCGTATCCCTGCTGTTCCTATGCTGCTTGTTTTCATCTCGATGCCACGGCCATACCTACCTCATTAGTTTTGTGTCATCATTGTCATTGTCATAATCATCACTTTTGTTGTGTTAACTGTCATTTCACCATCATCCCTTTACTGCTTTAGTGTTCAGTACGTCGATTTTGTACATGACCTGTCACTAGAGAACAACGTGTAGTTAGGTTGTCTCTCTATATAGTCAAATTCAAACATTGCTTGATCATTGTTAGAGAGCATCAGAATGCTCTGTAGTTTTGGATTGTGTTTATGGCCTGTACATCAAGGAGGACAGCAGTGTAGCTAGGCTGATCCAACTTGATCTTAAGTGATCGTGTAGAGTGGTCACACTACTGTGTTAGAGAGCATCAGAATGCTCTGTAGGTTTGCATTGTGTTTATGGCCTGTATATCAAGGAGGACAGCAGTGTAGCTAGGCTGATCCAACTTGATCTTAAGTGATCGTGTAGAGTGGTCACAATATTGTGTTCTAGTCATTGTCAGAGAGCATCAGAATGCTCTGTAGGTTTGCATTGTGTTTATGGCCTGTATATCAAGGAGGACAGCAGTGTAGCTAGGCTGATCCAACTTGATCTTAAGTGATCATGTAGAGCGGTCACAATATTGTGTTTAGTCATTGTCAGAGAGCATCAGAAAGCTCTGTAGGTTTGCATTGTGTTTATGGCCTGTATATCAAGGAGGTCAGCAGTGTAGCTAGGCTGATCCAACTTGATCTTAAGTGA
>JASPKP010005084.1:0-16493 GCA_030674155.1 Stramonita haemastoma | reverse complement strand
GTGTTGTCTGTCTGTCTGTCTATCTGTGTCACTGTCTCTGGGTTTTGGGTCTCTGTGCTGTTGTCTGTGTCTCTGTGTGTGTCTGGTGTGTGTCTGGTGTTGGGGTTCTGTCTGTTTTTTTTTGTGGTCTTGACAAAGAGAGAGGGGGGGACGTTTGTGTATGTTTGTGTGCATGCGCGCGCTGGCATGTGTATGTGTGCATGCGTGGTCCTGAGTGCTAAAAAAAGTCCCCATGCAGGCAAGAAAACTTTCTTTCTTAAGATACTGTGACTTCCAAACTTTTTGGGGGAAAGCAAAAACTCCCCCCTAGAGGAAACAAATAAACATTGAAAAACCCGGGGGTTTTTTGTAAACCGTTTCCCATAAGGAAGTGTTTGTATGTTTTTTAAAGGGATGTTAACCCTAAACCCCTTTGGGTTTTTTGGCTCATTCTTTGGGGAAAAGGCAAGAACCTTTGAAGGGTTTATAGAAATTTACCTTCTTTTTTTCGAAAAAATTTTTATAAATTTAAATTTATATATATTTTTTTTATATTTTTTATATATATTTTATAAATATATATTATTTTTTTAATAATATATTTATATATATTTTTTTGTGTGTTGTTTGTGTGTGGTGTGTTTTGTGTGGTTTTTGGGGGTTGTGGGGGTGTGTGTGTGGTGGTGTGTTGGGGAATATTATTGAAAATAAAGGTTTAAAAAATTTTCCCAAAATTTACAGACAGCAAGTTAAAAAAGGGGCACTTTGTTTTTTCCCTACTACACTTCTTTCAAAAAGGGTGCTTTTTTGTGAGATGAAGTGGGTTTTTTTTTTCAGTGCCAAAAAAAATTTTCGTTTTTTTATGGGGTGGGGGCACTGAAAAAAGTTTAGGTTTTTTGCTCCAAAGGACTTGTTGTCCGGTGTTTTCTTTTTTAAAAAATCTGTGTAAAAACCCTTGTAATTTTCCCTTTTCCCCGAAAAATGTTTTTTTTTTTTTTTTTTCCCCAAAATAATTTAAGAATATTTCTTTTTTTTACATTTCTTTTGAAACTTTAAAAGGCCAGGGATATCAAATATTTGTGTGAATGAAATCGCCACTTTTAAATTTAAAATGTCTTCTGAAGGGGCCACAGCAGGTGGAGCTTCAATCACCACCGGAAACCCTCTGATGAAGGTCATTGGAGCCGAAACTGGAGTCAGTCAGGCCAAAGCATAGTTCTCATCAAAAATGCTAAATTGCTGCCATAGAAAAGACATTGTTCCTAAATTTTTTTTAGTTTATTTTTTTTTTATTGAATCTTTGATAAATCATTTTCAAAATGATTAAGAACCTGCACTTGTTTTGAATTGAGACTCGGATGAGACACTAAACGAGGCCCCATGTGCGAACGCACGCATAACATCTTGCGCACACCTTAAATCTTGTTCCGCTTTTCGTAAGAGTAGGCCATTGTGTGCCGGTGGGAACAGATGACAAGATTGACAAAACAGCATAAAAAATGGGGACTGGATGTAAAAAAAAAAAAAGCACATGAGTGCTTACTGCATCATCCCGGGATATAAAAGAATAAATAAATAAGCATACACACATACACATACGACATTACCTTCACCTGTCCCATAGGGGGATGGGATAGCCTAGTGGTCAGAACATTGCGCAGCAATTCGACGACCCGGGTTCGATTCCCATCGAGGGGATTTTACCCATGGAGTTAACCTCAGTGCTGACTCCACCCTCCCCAAAAGTCCTTCGGATGAGAATATAAACCGAGGCCCCGTGTGCGAAGATGACAATATTGACAGAACTGCATACACATGGGGATGGGATAGCCTAGTGGTCAGAACATTGCATTCGCAATTTGACGACCCGGGTTCGATTCCCCGGTCGAGGAGATTTTTCCCCTGGAGATAACATCAGTGCTGACTCCACCCTCTCCAAAAGTCCTTCGGATGAGGCTATAAACCGAGGCCCCCGTGTGCGAACGCACGCAGATTATTTTGCACGCACATTAAATCCTGTTCCGCTTTTCGTAAGAGTAGGCCATAGTGTGCCGGTGGGAGCAGATGACAAGATTTTTAAAACTGCATACACATGGGGACTCAAAGTTTTTAAAAAAAACAAAAGCACATGAGTGCTTATTCCTTATCCTCGAGATAAAAGAATAAATAAATAAATAAAATAAATAAATGAATAAAAAATAAATAAATAAGCACACACACATACACATACGCACATCACCTTCACCTTCCCTGTCCTGTTAGTCCTGTGGACCGTGGGGGCACAACTGGAGATTCTGCAACCAGCCTCCTCTACTCCCCCCCCCCCCCCCCCCCCCCCCCCCCCCCCCCCCCCACACACACACACACTTCCCTGTTATTCTTTAGTTCGTCTGCCCTCAGGGTGGTCAACCTTTAACTTGTAGTAGGACCACGGCAGCCGCTAACGAGTAAAGCGTAGCGGAAAGTGACAAATTAGATCTACTTTGCACCCAAATTTCTCCATCCAAATCTAAAAGAAAGCTAAAAAATATATATATACTAGTAAAAAGTTTAATGCATTAACTTAACGTCTGTAATATCATTTCGCAAGAATGATGACTGGATAAGTGCGAGCGATGCGTTTAATATCGGTAATAAACTTAAGAACTCGCCGCTACGGGAGCCTCACTGGCTGAAAAACGCGACTCGGTGAATTTTCGAGCTTCCTTCTTCCAACACGATCTCTGACCCCTTGACTACACAAACCTATTCATAGCGCATACCATTAGAAAGAACAAACTCTCCACTAACCGATTCAATTGGAGACATTTTAGTGAATTAAAAAAAAAAAAGTATTATGCGTTTAAAAATACCCTACATTTTTCGGAAGTCGTAAAAATTTCCCTATTAATTGTACAAAAAAATCCAACACAGCATTAAAAAGCTCGTTTTTTTCAAGAACAAAAATCTCATTTCAGTTTATTCGGTTATTTCCGTTAATGACGTCTCAGTCTCATTTGCATACAGCACCCCCCTTTTCTAACTGACCAAAATGGCGGCCTTAGTGGTCTACACATCGATGCTTTAGACTTGCGAACGTCGATAGAGATTTTCGATGTGTACAGCGCATTTACACTCACATCTGGAGAAGTAAATGCTGTGCTTTTATTTTGTACGTAGTTACTATCGAATCTCGATTATTTTAGATCTAAAAACTTATCGTTGATCGCAAGTTTATCCCGGACTGGGATCGCAGGGAGCAAAGAACTAGGTCATCGAGGGGTGCTCTCATGATTTATGAGCTCCCGTGAAATTTTTTCAATTATAACAATAAATGAGGGTGATGATTCTGTTCAAAATAGTTTCTAGTAGTGTTTGTTTTTTTCTTAGGATCTGTACTTTGTTTGTATCGTGCCGAAATGTTCGACGAAACATCGTGAAAACAAATGCAAGAATGATAACTCTTGCCTCGATCTAATTTCTAATACAGATTTGGCCGATTTTGTTTACCGTTTGTTGTGTCTGTGTGCATGTAAGACCGCATTTTAACAGAAATAGTGATTTAACGATTAGAAAACACTCATGAATGCATCCATTTAAATTCATGCAAAACAAAACTTTTTTTTCTGAATCAGAGCATACAAGTGCTAATCAAATTGAGTAAAACTTTGTTCTCTTTGGTTTCACATTTTAAACAGTGCGTGAACTTTCTTCACTTCTTTTTCATTAAGTTGTTTTGTTTTGTTTCACCAAAGATGTAGTTAGAAAGAAAAAAAACAAGAAAAACTGAAAACTTTGTAATGATTTTATTGTGCACAAAGAAGCATATTCAATACTAATTTTTATCACTCACACACACACACACACACACACACACACACACACACACACACACACACACACCACACACACACACACACACACAAAGTCACACACACACCCACACACACACACACACACACACACACCACACACACACACAAAGTCACACACACACACACACACACACACACACACACACAACACACACACACACACACCACACACACACACAAATACAATATATATATATATATATAATATATATATTATATATATATATATATATATATATATATTACACACACACACACACACACACACACACACAATAAGATTCACACACACACACACACCACACACACCACACACACACACACACACACACACACACACACACACACACACACACCACACACCCTCATAACCTCTACAATTCATACTTGCATGTATGCACACTTAAATAGAATAGACACTAAGAATACACACAGATTAGGCAACTCACAAAAATGTCCAAATTTGCATGTTTAATTGTACAAGAAAAATGTTAAGAAATACAACACTAATAAGTCTATATCATACAGCATTGCAACAGTATGTCACACAGTGAAAGATATCTCGGCAGAGGTCTAGGGGTCTGTGATATATTTAGGAAGAAACTATGCAAAGGTTATAAATCACTGGCACAAGAAAGATACATGTAACATCACAATGCAACATGTAAGTGCACCAGAAACCTAAAAAAAAAAAAAAAATTAATAAAAGAACACAGATGATCACATGAGTACACCTATGATATATTGTACAGAAGATGCTTGACAAGACAAGGGGGGGGGGGGGGTGAACAAACAGAATCACTTGGAATGGCCTTATAAAGACATGTGTATCGTTTCAAGACAAACATTTTGATAGGTGTACCATTTTTGTCAGTCAATTAGAAACAGATATGATGTTAATGCCTAGGGGGGGGGGGGGGGGGGGGGGGACGGGGGGGGGGGGGGGACGGGGGGGGGCTGATGGGGGGGGGGGGGCTGAGTGGGGGGGGGGCTGAGTGTGTGTGTGTGGGGGGGGACCAGATAACTTGGAATGCTCTTTAAAAAGACTCACTGTTTCAAGACAAATATTTTTATAGGTGTACCATTTCTATCAGTCAATTAGAAGCTGAGATATGATGTTAATGCCTATGGGGGGGGGGGGGGGGGGGAGAGAAGTGGAGGGGGGGGGGGGAACCAGAATCACTTGGAATGCCCTTTAAAAAGACTCACTGTTTCAAGACAAATATTTTGATAGGTGTACCATTTCTATCAGTCAATTAGAAGCTGAGATATGATGTTAATCCCCAGGGGGGGGGGGGGGGGGGGGGAGGGAGGAGGGGGAGAGAAAGTGGGGGGTGGGGGGGAACCAGAATCACTTGGAATGCCCTTTAAAAAGACTCACTGTTTTAAAGACAAATATTTTGATAGGGTGTACCATTTCTATCAGTCAATTAGAAGTGAGATATGATGTTAATGCCTATTAAGGGGGGGGGGGGGGGGGGGGGGGGGGGGCGGGGGGGGAGAGAAGTGGAGGGGGGACCAGAATCACTTGGAATGCCCTTTAAAAAGACTCATTGTTTAAAGACAAACATTTTGATAGGTGTACCATTCTGTCAGTCAATTAGAAGCTGAGATATGATGATATGCCTATGGCTGGTTTTGTGTTATTATTTGGACAGAGTTTTTATGCTTCACAAATTGCTGTCATAGGGGTGTTTTGGATGATTGCAGTTTGCTCTACATGATTTTTAGTTCTAGAAAAAAATACATAGCTTGAGTAATAAGTAAAGCTGTAGTATAGATCTTGGAACATTTTAGGCATTCTTGAGATTTTTACGGAGGGTAAAGTACCCCTTTCAGTCAATTCGTGGGTTTTATTTTTAGAATGTTTCTCTGATTTTAAGTAAAATTAAAATTTGTTTTCCTTTGATTATTTTTTGCTTTTTTGTTATTTGTTTCTTAAAGTAAAATAAAAACAATATAAACTAGTGTCAGCACTGCCCAAGGTTCCTAATAAGCTGAGGGAGATGTCCAAATAAGGCTTTTATAAAAACAAAATGACATTTTTTTCATCCCATCTAAAAAAATTAAAGTGGTATTCTCAAAAACCGTTCTAAGAAAATGATATGAAATTTTTGCATGCTTCTTGATCTTGCCACTATCTTTCATTTGAGATGACAAACATCAAATTCTATGAGTCTGAAAAAATAAAGTGGTCCTCCCTACTTTAAAAGCCGAGTAAGCTGGGGGCCCAGCCTTATTTTCCTTCATTTTTTTTATTGCCCTGCTGCCTTTTGTTGCTGGCTCTCAAAACTGGCCTTTTAGCAAATTAAATTGTGGAGCTTACACTTACCATGTCTGGCTGGCATGACTGTCCCTTTGCGTGGTGTGTGTGTGTGTGTGTGTGTGTGTTGTGGGTGTGTGTGTGGTGTGTGTGTGGGTGTTGTTGTGGTGTGTGTGTTGTGTGTGTCCCGTTGGTTTGTGTGTGTGTGTGTGTTTTGTGTGTGTGTGGTGTGTGTGTGTGTGTGTGTGTTGTGTGTGTTTGCGTGAACAAAGTGTGTGTGGGGTGTGCATATGCGTGTGAACAAAGGGTGTTGTGTGTGTGTGTGTGTTTTGTGTGTGTGTGTGTGTGTGTGTGTGTGTGTGTGTGTGTGTGTGTGTGGAGGAGGGGGAGGAGAACAGGAGAGTGTGTGTTTTGTGTGGTGTTGTTTTGTGTGTGTATGTGTCAGAGAGAGAGAGAGAGAGAGAGGAGAGAGAGAAAGTGTGTGTGTGTGTGTGTGCGTGGGTGCGTTTTGTGCGTTTTGGGTGTGTCTGCCCTGTCTGCCTGTCTGTGTATGTGTGTGCGTGGGTGTGTGGGTGTGTGTGTGTGTGTGTTGTGTGTGTGTGTGTGTGTGTGTTGTGTGTGGTGTGTGTGTTTGTTTGGGGTGTCTGTGTCTTGTCTGTTGTATAGGGTTGTTGTGCTTCCGTGTTTGTGTGTGTGTTTCTGTAAGAGGAAGACATCTAAAGGATTTTCCTGCTCTTTGCTAATGAAAAAAGGCTCCCTTTCATCAAATGAAAGCCTGCTGCAATGCACAGCGTTGTGTACAATAACATTCGAAAATATATGCACGGCTGTCTGCAGGTCTGTTTACACGTAAACGTGCCTACGCGAGCCGCACCACATGCAATTCACAGGTGCACGCACGGAGAGAGAGAGAGGGGGGGGAAAAGGGAGAGACAGACAGACAGAGAGAAAAAAGAGAGAAGGGGGCGGACAGAGAGAGAGAGGAGGATGGGAACAGAGAGAGAGAGAAAGGAGGGAGACAGACGACAACAGACAGACAGACAGAAAGAAAAAAAAGAAAGAAAGAAAGACAAAAGACAGACAGACAGGGGCAAGGAAAAGACAGACAGACAGACGACAGACAGAACGAAGAAAGAAAGAAAAAAGAAAAGAAAGAAAAAAAAAAAGAGAGAGAGAGTGAACACACACGCGCGAACCCCACGCAGCCCCGCACGAACACAACGCACGCAGCACGCACGTACAACTACACACACACACCACACTGAAGAAAAGATAGAGAGTCTTGGTTATCCGAGAGGGCAATGTCAGGTGAAATGGAACCAGTGCCCCCCTTTTTAATAAATGTTTCAGCCCAGAGCAGAAGAAGCAGCATCACACAATAATAAAGGGCCATGACAAACATACCTGGCATTTGGAATGGGTCCAAATGGGGGGGGGGGTAAAGAAGGTTTTCGATTAAATCTGCATTTCACCGGTTACTTTCTTGACGTTTTCAGTGCTTTGTTCCTTGTTTTCAGTTCATCCTTTTGCCATTATCGTAGCCGTCACTACCATCACCTCTGCTGTACCCTCCTCAAGTTATGTCAACTTGCTTTTCGTAAGAGTAGGCCAAAGTGTGCCGGTGGGAAAAAAAATGACAAAAAATTTACAAAGCTGCACAACGGGGACTGGATGTAAAAATAAAGCACACTTAGGCTTTTTCCTTATCCTCGATATAAAGGGTTTAAAAAAATAAAGATAAAAAAAAATAAATAAAAATTTGCCTGAAAGTTATTTTCTTGTTTTTTATTTTCACTGGTGCTGTCGTCTTGTAAAAACTTTACTGGGGGGGGGGAGGGAGGAGGAGGGGGAGGGATAGCCTTAGTTGGTAAGAGCTTTGCGCTCAGAATCTGTAAGGGAGGGGGTTGAGGGGGAGAGGAGAGAGACAGAGAGGCAAAAAACGAAAGAGAAACAGATAGAAAAAAAAGGATAGTCCTGACAACGAAAAATGTTTTATATCAGCTGAAAAAGGAAATCACTTTTCCCTGATTTAAAAATGGTCAATCTAATCAGCAAACAGCAAACAGCAGCAGTAGCAGCAGTAGTAGTAGCAGTTGCATACACAAGTCAATAATGCGGCCACAGCAAAATGGCCGCCATCAAGTGAAAGAGGGGATAAAGAAAACGATTTAATCTGTTTACCCATATCACCAGTTATTTTTTTGGCAGTTTTTTCAGAAAGTCTTTTTGTCGTTTGTAGCGTGAAATGACATAGTTTTTGCTGTTTGGTTTGTCACTTTGCTGTTTATCTCTCTCTCTTTACCCTTCCCCTGGAGGGTTTAAAATCAGTGCTGACTCCACTCTCCCCAAAAAAATCCTTCGGAGAGACTATAAACCAGGCCCCGTGTGTGAACGCACGCAGAACAACTTGCGCAACATTAATTTTGTTCCGCTTTTCGAAGAGCAGGCTATTAAAGTGCCAGTGGGAAGAAAAGATAACAAGATTCAAAACTGCATACACACGGGGACTGATGTAAAAAAAAAAAAAAACACGAGTGTTATTCCATTATCCCGATATAGAAGAATAATTTTTTTTTAATTTTAAAGCTGGTTTTTGTCTTTTTGCCCCTTTTCTGTTTGTGATTCTGTTCTTTAAAAGCTAGCGTAGGAAAAACAAGAGAGACTGGCCCCCCCGCAGATGGGGCCCAAATAAACAGAGAGGAAAAAGGAAAAAAAAAACAAAGAAAAAAAACAAGGTATGGGGAATCAAGAAAGAGGGGAAACCGGGGTGGGGTGTGTTTGTTTTCCATCAGTGGCAGATGTTTAACCCCCGCAGGAGGAGAGTCAGTTTTTCTAAAGCATCCCCCCTGCAGCTTCCCCGATCTGGTACAGGAAAAAGGGCCCCCCAAAAACCCGTGTGGTGTAGAGGAGCGAGGTCAGGACCTCAGTTCTTAGGGACCAGCGAAAAGTAGGGCGGGCCCCCCCCTCTCCTTCGTTTCTTTACCTTCCGCCCTGAGGGCATTTTCCATTTCAACTGGGGGCTGTCAAAACCAAGGCGCCCAAACGGTCCTTCCATTTGGAAACCCCCCGATGGCCTAACCTTCCCCTGGGGAAACGAGTGCTTGCCCTGAGCTACCCCCTCCCGGGCAAAAACACACATCAGAAACATTTAAACTGGTCCTCGCCCCCCCCTCTCCCCCCCCCCCCCCCCCCCCGGGAAAAACCCAATTTTTTCATTTTGTGTTTTCCACTTTTCTGTGGTGTGGGTTGGTGTGTGTGTGTGTGTGTGTGGGGGTGTGTGTGTGTGTGTTGGGGTGGGTGTTGTCTGTCTGTTGTCTGTCTGTCTGTCTGTTGTTGTTGTCTCCCCCGTTGCTGGTTTGTTGTGTGGTTTCTGTGTTTTTTGTGTTTGGTGTTTGTGCCTTTTTTTGTGTCTGTTTGTCTGTGTTTTTTGGTCTTTTGGTATGTGTTTTTTGTTGTGTCTGTGTGTTTAGGGGGGGAAAAGAGAAAAAAATACTTGAAACGCCGCCCCACAAAAGGGGCAGACAGAGAAAAACAGAGAGACAGAAGCCCCGAGAGAAAAAACAGAGAAAGCAGTTTATGACAGAAGGAGGGAAAAAAAGAATAAATTAAAAAATAAAAGGGATAAAAGAAAATGAATTAAAAAATGAATGAAAAAAAAGAATGAAAAAATGAAGAATGAACCTTGTCGAAGAGCAGAGTTTTGAAAAGAAAAAAAAAAAGACACACACGTCAATCAACAAGAAGGGGGAAAGTCGCGAAATGGAGTCAGTGTTGCCAAAAAACATTTTTAGTAACAACAACAGCAAAGAAAGAATAGCAGAGGCAGCCCCCAAACTACAAAGTCGTAAGGGGGCCCCCAAACTGGGGGGCCCCCAAGCGAGTCACAAAAAAAGGGGGGGAAAAGGAATCAATTAATCTTTTTGCTTTCACCCCTTTTTTTTTGAAATTTTTTGCTGCTTTTGTTGTTGTGGTTTTTTCTTGCTGCAAAACTTTTTTGTTGTTTTGTTGTTCTGGGGGTGTCTATATTGCTTTTTTTGCCGTTATTGTTTTATTTCTGTGTTTGGGGTTTGGGGTGTTTTAATGTTTTGTTATTTGTTTTTTGTCAGCCCCCAATGATTTTGCCTTATTTTTTGTTGTTGGGGCCCTCGATTCTATTTTAAAAATTGTTTTTTTCTTTGAAAAAACAATCCCCGGTTTTGTGAGGCCGTTTTTTTCCCGCTGCGTTTTTTTTTTTTTTAAATTGATATGTATTGATCCCTTTTGTAGTGTTGCTCTTTTTTTAAGTGGTGATTTATTACGTTTCGTTCCATCAAAAAATCCCCCCAAAAAAAGGAAAAAAATCATTCGCGTTATCCATTTTCCTTGATGTTTTGCAATGGTGTCCTGGTGTGTTAGTTGAAGAGGCACCAATAAAACGTCCACCCCAAAATAAAAGGTCTTTTGGGTGGACTAGAAACCGAGGGGCCCTGTGCCCAAAGCACGCAGAAATCTTGCAACACGTTAAAGCCCCGTTCCCCCCTTTTGGAAAAAAGGCCATGTGTGCCCCGGAGGGCGGGTGACAAAAAATTTTTTTTTTAAAAACCCGTAGCCACAGGTGTGTGTTTTTGGGGCCCTCCCTGGGAAAAAAAAAAAAATGGGTGGCGCTGCATTGTGGCGACGCGTCTCCCGGGGAGAGAGCCCCAATTTCCGCAGAGAAATTGCTGTGAATGAAAATGGTATAAATTTTTTAAAAGACCCGTGCAGAGCAGGGGTCCTTGGTGGGGGGAGAGGGGGTGAAAATCCCTTCGGCTTCTGACCCTGGGTTTTTGGGGGATAAATATTGGGTATAGCTTTTGGTAGAGAAATGAATGAGCGGCGTCAGAACAGGGACAGGAACTCCCGCAAAAGAAAAGGGTAATTAGGGCAGGACAGGTTTTTAGCAGCTTCAAACAGATTTTTGAAGCCACGAAAGGTTGATATAAAGGAGTAAATGGTATTGCCGAGATGGAGATGGTGTTCCAAATAAACTTTCACTAGTAGCATCAAAAAATTGCAAAAAAGACAGAAGGCAGACAGAAGACAGACAAACCAGCAGCAGACAGACAGAAGGGGGGGTTTTTTTTGTTTTTTTTCGGGATAAGGGAATAAACACCCTTGTAGAGTGGAGAGAGAAAGGAAAAAGCCACCCATTCAAAATTTTATCCAACAAAGGCCTTATCTTTTTAAAGGGAGACCGAAAACCCTTTAAAATAAAAGACTAAAGTAAGTCCCCATCTGCAAAATTTCCCCATAAAATTAAAAAAGTCACCTCGAAAAAATTGTCATAAAAAGTCCCATTCACCTTGCCTAGAAAAAACAAAACTTGCAATTTACAAAATTGTTAGAATGTTGATAGTGTATTAAACTGTGATATTCTCTTAAAAACGGTTCCCCTACAGCATTATTGTCTAAATTAAAAACAAGTCGCATATACAAGTATATTCCCATAGAAAAAAAGCCCATTACAGGTACGTTGCCAAGTAAAGACATAATTTTTATCCCTTTTCTTCAAGACATGGAATAAATATATTACTCTTTTATATTTTCTTTACGTAACCCATACTCGTTTTTTTACCCAAACCCCTTTTTCCACCAAATATAAAAAGTTTGAAAAAGACATAAGACAGTAGACACCCGAGAAAAAGAGAGATGGAAACAGATAAAAGACAGATAGAGGGGAAAAGAGGGAAAAAGTACAGAGTGTTTTTTATCAATTGGAAGGGGGGGGGGGGGGAAAAAGGGGGGTAAAACCCCCAGATTGGGGGCCAGTGCTGCGAAAACTGCCCCGGTTTTAGCTTAAAATTTGGGGGCACGCAAACCGGGAATAAGGGGTCGTTTCTTACTCTACTCCTTTCCCCCAAAAAAAACTTATTTTTTTCCCCGCCTACCCCCTGACCTTTTTGGGTTTTCCTGTCATGTGGCTGCCACTTTCCCCCTGGGGTTTTTTTTTTTTGTTGAAATTTTGTTGTTTTTTTTTTTTTTTCGTTCCCCCCGGGGTTTTTTTTTTTGGGTGTGTGTGTTTTGTGGTGTTGTTTGTGTGTGTGTGTGTTTTTGTTATTTTGCTATTATTGTTGATATTCTCTGCCTGTTGTGATGTGATTTCGCTGTTTTTTCCCTCCGCCGCTGACTTTGTGATGATGATGATGATGAGGGATGCGACGATGACTTGATGAAGGGTATGGTGGTGGGGGGGGTGATGGTGTGATGATGGTGGTGGTGATGATGATGATGATGATGGGGTGGTGGGGAGGGGGGGAAGGGTAGGGTGGTGGTGTGGTGGTGGTGGGGTAAGGATAAAAAAACACAGTGAAAATATTGTTGCCTCACTGCTTTTTTGTTGTTGTGGCGTTTACTCACCCCATCGTTAATGTTGTTTATTGTTTTTCGGGATCGGTTTTTGTTGTTGTTGTTGTTGTTGTGTTTTGGGGTGATCGTTGTGTGCAAGAAGAACAGTTTTCTTTCTTTGTTTTTTCTTTTCCCTGTGTATGAAGTGGTAAATAGTGTCATTTTTTTTTTTTTTCCCCCCGGACAGGGATGGCCTACTTTTTCAAAAAAACGGAAAAAGGTTTTTGTGTGGAAAAATGTTTTTGCGTACGTTGCACACAGGGGCCTCGGTTTTTTGTTTCATCGAAAGCTTTTTTGGGTGTGGTGTGGGTGGGTTGTGTGTGTTTTGTGTGTTTTTTGTGTGTGTGTGGGGGTGTGTGTGTGTTTTTTGTGTGTTGTGCGTGTGTGTGTGTCATTTGTGTATGTTTTTTGTGTGTGTGTGTGTGGGTTGGGTGTGTGGTGTGTGTGTGTTTTGTGTGTGTGTGGGGTTGTGTGTGTGGCAAAGAAAATTTTTCCCCAAAGGACTTTTTTTTGGAAAAATATTTATGTTTTTTGGGGGGGCGGGGATAGCTCGTCAGTGGTAGATCCGCTTCTAGAAAAAGCTAAGACAAAGGCAGCTTTTGAGCGTGGTTCCCTAGGGATGGGGACCGTTCGTGCCCTTGGCTTCGTACAGTCCCATTTCCCCAAAATGTAAAGGGGTTTTCCTGATCTTTTGGGGGAAAGGGGAAGGAAAAGGGCAGCGAGGGAGGGAGAGGGGGCACCCCCCCCAATTTGGGGCCCCCCTGGAAAAATGAGGTCTCTGACACCCTTGGTCTTAAAAGCCCACGTGGGGTTTAAAATGGAACATTTTAAATTGTTTTCATGCGGTTCTTTTGGGAAAAAACAGAGTTTCGAAATGTTTTAAAAAGCTTAATACTAAGTTTGCGTTTGCCGGAGGAAAGGGGGGGGGCTTTTGTTTTTAAATTTGTCTCGGGTTTTTTTTTTTGATTGTTTGCTTCGGAGGGGGGGGTGGGTGGGGGGGGGGGTTGGTGTAAAGGGGGGGAGGGGGTTCGTTATTTTAAGAAATGTTATTTCTGAGGAATGTGTTTTTGGAAAAAAAAATTTGCTTTGTTTATGTTCTTTTATTGTTTGTAAAAAACGTCAAGTCTGTACTTTTTTCTTTCTTTTTCTGTTATTTTTTTTGGGCTTGATGCCTTCAAATTTTTTAGGGGTCATATTTTTATTGGGGGGGGGTTTTGTTGGGGTTTGGGGGCACTCGCTTTCCTAAGCAAAGGGTTTAAAAGCAGATGAGGGGGTTTTTACAAGTGGATGGGTGACCTTTTTTTAAACCTTTTGGTTAAGTACTTTTCCCCCGCTCCCCCGCTGTAAATGGGCCCCCGTTCTTTTGGGGGTCGGGGGAAGGTAAACGCGGGTAAAAAGGGCGATGGGGGGCCCCCCAAAAAAGGGCTGGCCCCCCAGAAAAATTTAGGTCTTGACCCCTTCGCCCCTCCCCACAACTTAGGTTATGGAAACTTTTGCCTTTCCCCCCTTTACCTATTCATGTTTGTGTTTGGGGGGGGGGAGGTTTTTTTTTGATTTTGGGTCAGGGTTTCTTGATTGTTTGCTTTAGTTTTTTTTTTTGTCAGGGGGTATTCGGTCCTTTTTTAAGAGAGTTACAAAAATGAAGCGTTTTTGGGAAAAAAAACCCCTTGCTTTTTATTTTTTTCCCCAAAAATATTAGTAAAAAAAATTTTGTACTTATTTTTTTTTTTTCTGTCCTGTTTTTGGGTTTGATACCTTAAATATATTTGGGGCCCGGCTTTACTATTTGGAGACGGGATGTTTCGTGGTCAAAACCCACTCGTTTTCCCCCAAGGGCTAAGGTTAAGCAGTATTGAGTTTGGTTACCGGGGGGATTGGTGAGGGTTTAAAACCCCCCTTTGGTTTCGGTACAGTCCCGGGGTTCCCCCAAAGCTCTAAAGGGCCCCCCCCCCCCCCCTTTGGGGGTTTGGGAAAGCAAAGCCCCAAGAGAGGGGGGAAAAAGGGGCCCCCCCCCTTAATAGGGGGCCCCCCCAGAAAAATTGGTCTCAAAAACCTTTTTCCCCTTTTACGCCCAAAGTAGGTTATGTACCCCTTTTTCCCTTTTTTTTTTTACTTTTAGGGTCTATTCATTTTTTTTGGGGGTTTTTTTTTTGTAAAGTGAAAATTTTCATGCAAAGGGGGAAAAAAGAAATAAAAAAAAAACTCTTTAATTCAAAAAAACCCCCCTTTTTAAAAATGTATTAAACTGGAATTTGAAGACGAAAAAATTTGGATTTAAAATTTTTGTTTTCAGGCAGTGAGACCCAACCAAAATAAAATTTAAAATGATAGGTGAGAAAAAAAGTATATTTTTGGTTTAGGTATAGACGGTAGCAGCTTTTGGGGAAAAATTTTCTTAATTTTTTTTTCGTTCTCGTTATGGTGAGATTTTTTCGTTTACGATTTTCTTTTACCCCTATTAAGGTGCCATATCCCGATTTTAGGGATGATAACTAAACATGACCCAATGTCCACGGGAATTTTTTTTGTTTATTCGTTTCTTTCAGATGAAAATTTCCTGATTTCCGAAAGGTGGAAAGGGTTTTTTTTTTAAAAAGAGAAAAGGGGGTTTTTTGTGCTTTTGCACCCCCAAATCCGCTGTATACAGTTCATCAAATAACTTTGGGGGAGTGGGGTCGGGTACTGAGTTTTTAAACCAGGGGAAAAGCCCTTGAAAAAGGGGCTCGGGGGGTGACTCAAATTAGAGCGGGCAGATCATCAGTGCACCTCTCGGGGCATAGGCCATCGGGCCCTGCTTGCCTTCCAGTTTGGTTTTGATCCCCGTGGTATTGGCAGGTTAATTCAAAAAGCTTAAAATTTCTGAATCTTGCTTTTGAAGGCGATTTTATGCATATATCTCAAAACTATGCTCGGCTGCTCTCCCCCTTTTTTTTTTCGAAATTTTCAACAAAAACTTTGTTGGGGGTGAAAAAAAACCCCAAAACCCCCCCCCCCCCCCCCCACCCCACCCCTCCCTTTTGGATGGATATTTTTAAAAACATTGCGTGTGGATCAAAATTTTTTAAACCCCCAAAAAAAAGCTGGAAAAACTCAAAAAATGTTACTGTTTTTAATTTTTTAAAACAAAACATTTTCTCTCCCTTTTTTTTTTTTTTTTCTTTCTCTTTTCTTTTTTTGTTTTTTTTCTCTTCCCCGTTCTCGGTCTGAAAAAAACCCCCCCCAGCAGTCACCCTTGTTTTTTGGTATTCCGATAGGCAGTATTTTCCCCGATTTTTGATGTCATTCAGTATTTGATTTTCTTTGGGAAAATTTTTTTTCTTCTTTTCTTTTTCTTCGCCGAAAAAAGCCAGGGCGTAACTATTTTTTTCTGTCTTGATGAAAAGCGTTTGCGCTGCGGTTTTAAAACTTTATAAAAAGGGCCCCGCGCATTTTGACTTCGGCATAGGAAGGGGGGAAATTTTTATCTTTAAAACTTTTAGGGGGAAAAAAAAGGGAGGAGAATGGACCAAAAAGGGTAGGAAAATAGTCGGAAGGGGGGGGTGACAGGAAGAAAAAGAAAATGTAAAAAAAAAAGAGAGGGGGGGAAAAAAAGGAATTCCTAGGCAAATTTACAAGGGTGTCGGGAGGGTGCTATTTTTACGACAGCCCCCGGCATTCCCCCCAAAGGAATCTTCTTTTTTAAAAAAATTTTAAATTTTTTTTTATTTGGGGGAAAAAAAATCAAAAAACGCACCCAAACTTTTTTCAAGCTACATTTTTTTTTCTTTCATTAGAATAAACAAAAAAATTTTTCCCCTTGATATTAAACGAGTATAGCACAAAATGTTCTGTATTTTTTTTTAGCAAAAAACAGCCGGTCCCCTAAAGTACAAAAAAGCAGATGTTTTTTCTATCAAAATTTGCATTGCAAAGAAGTTTAAAGGGATCTAGAAATTTTCTTCTTTTTTTTTTTCCCTTTTCTTTCTTTCTTTCTTTCTTGTTTTTTTTTTTTGTGGGTTTTTTTTGTTGAGATTTGTCCACATTGTTGTTCCTTC
>JASPKP010005083.1:0-16494 GCA_030674155.1 Stramonita haemastoma | reverse complement strand
AAAAAATTTAAAACTAAAAAAATTTAAAAGACTCAGGACTTTTTTTAAAGGTTTATGTAAAATTCTGAAAAAAGAAAACAATCCACCCCGGGTTAAAGGCATTCAAATCAAATTTAAAAAATTTAATCGCAACCTTTAGAAAAAACTTTTCAAAGTTTGACATTTAAACAGCCTGAAAAAATTTTAAAACCCTATAAAAATTTTTATAAGTTTTTTAACCCAACACGCGGGAGGGCCCAAAAATTCATAAAAAAAGGAGAAGTAAAACCAAAGCAAAAACAAAAACGTCAACATAAATGGATCCAGGTTAAGGGAAAAGAAAACCAAAAAAAAAACGTACAGGGGAAGAAAAAAAGGGAACATTAAAAGTACAACCCTTTTTAAAAAGAAAAAAACCTGAAAATTTAATTTAAAAACAAAACCTCCCCAATGCAAGATTAAATAAACCCCAAAGAAAAATTTAAAAACAAAAAGCCCAAACATACGGGACAAAATAATAAAAGTAAAAATTAATTTTGGGCATGAATAAAAAAACAACCCACCCAAATGGGGGTTTTATCGGAACATCCCCGGGCCCCTTACATTTTGTCCATCTAATTTTTTTCTTCAAAATTTTAAATAAACTTGGGGAAAACTGTTTTTTAAAAAAGGGGGTTAGATTATTCCCAAACAATGTTCTTTCCTGAATGGGCCCAAGGGATTTTCCACTTCAAGAGATTTTTAATTGGGCCTGGGCAAAAAAAAATCTAGGGAGAAGGCCTGCCTTTTAATTGACAGCAAAAGGTTTCCCCAATTTTTTTTTGGGGGTTTTCTTTTTAATATTTTGTAGCCTCCCAACTTAGACACTTTTTTTTTTTGCTTTTTTCCCTTTTTGAGGGAAGAAATTTTTAATTCTCTGTTGTTTGGTAGTGGTCAGTATTTTTGGATTAAATTTGGGTTATTTTAAGGGCCTTTTTTTAATTTTGGGCGGGTGTTTTAGTCTCATCCGAAGGACTTTTGGGGGAGTGGATCTCACCCACTGATTTTTTAACCCCAGGAAAAAATTTCCCCCGGAAGGGAATCAAAAACCCTAGGTCGTAAAAATTGCCAGCGAAAAATGTTCGGGACCACTATTTTTATCCCGTCCCCCCCAAAAAGGGGGAAAAATGAGCCAGTAACTTAAAGAAGACTTAAAACATCATAATCGGGTTTTAAGAAAAAATGAAAAAAAAAAGAAAAACCCAAAAAAAAAATTTACTTTTAAAAAAAACTAAAACCCATTTCACCCAGGGGAAACAAAGGGACCAAAAAGGGGAAGCAACTTTTCCAGGTTTATCAAAGGGAAAAGGGAACTCTTTACCAATTAGGGCAGCCCCAAAAGGGGAAAAGCCTCTTCCCGGTAAAATTAAAGAAACGTAACTTTAAACAGTTTTTTCTTAAAGTAAAATAAACTGTTTAAAAAAATTTTTAGCACAAAATTGTGTGTGTTTTGGTTTTGTGTGTGTGTGTGTGTTTGTGTGGGGGTTTTTGGTCCCGCGCTTTGGCGTGCGTGCGTGCATGTTTTAAAGGGATTTTTTTTTATTACTTTTTATACCCCGGGGAAAAAGGGAAATTTAAGCCCCCAAAGTCTTTTTTTTTTATTTTTATTTTATAAAATTTTCCTTTTTTTTATCGAGGATAAGGGAAAAAGGGTTTCTTGTGTTTTTTTCCCACCCATTCCCCGGGTATGTGCATTTTTTGTCAATCTTGTCATTGTTCCCCCCGGCAAAACAAATTGCCTCCCTCTTACAAAAAGGGGGAACGGGAAATTAAAGGGTTTTGCGAAGATGTTCTGTGTACTTCCCCCGGGGCCCTCCTTTTTTATGGGGCCTACATTATCCAAAGGGAAAAATTTGGGGAGGAGTTTGCATTTAATGTTAACTCCAGGGGTTTGAAATCCCCTTGAACGAGATTCCAACAGGGTCGCCGGGATTGTAAGCACTATGTTTAAACTTAAAGGTTTTATATCCCGTTACCTCGTGAAACGCGCCCTGTTGGGGTGTGTGTTGTGGGTGTGTTGTGTGTGGGGGTTTTGTGTGTTTGTGTGTGTGTGTGGGCGCGCCGCCGCGCTTTGTGTGTGTTTGCTTTAGGTGCGGGGCTTTCCCATGCGTGTGTGTGTATGTTTTTGTGCGAGTGTGCTTGGGTTTGTGTGTGTTTTGGGGTTTTTGGTGTGGGGTGTGTGTGGGGTGTGGTGTGTGTAAAGGGGTGGGGGTTTTGTGGGGGTTGTTTTATTTTTAATTTTTAATTTTTTTTGTATTTTTCCAGGATGGGGGATTAGCATTTGGGTGTTTTTTACATCCAGTCCCCCTTTGTTATGCCATTTTTTGTAAATATCTGTTCCCCCCCCGGCACAGGGATGGCCTACTCTTGCGAAAAGAAAGAAAACAGGTTTTTAATTTGTTTTTGTGTATGATTTCGGGCGTGCTTTTCTTTAAACGGAAACCTGGGTTTTCAAGTCTCATCCGAAAATTTTTTGGGGAGACAGTGGATTTCCACACTGTTTTTTAACCCCAGGAGAAAAAACCCTCCTCGAGTAAAAATTCAAAAACCTTTAGTTTTTAGGTTCCCCTTCATTGACAATACCACTCTTTTCATCTTTGCAATGTTTTTTTTTTTTTTTTGTTTTTTTTTACAGTTTTAAATCCGAGTGGGGAATTTAAAAATTGAAAAATTTTCAAAAATTTTTCATGAATGCAATGCCCTTTTTTTTGTTTTAATATGAGATAATAATTCGACATAATAGTTTACGGGTTGTATGGGCCCCTATTCCGACACTGGGGCCCCTTTGTCATCATTTTGGGTCCCGGGGCCGACACAAATTTTGTTTTTTCTTTTATTTGGGGATAATGGAACTTTCCAGTCCCCCGTGTTTACCCCGTTTTGAAAATTTTTGTCATCTGTTCCCACCCGGGGCCACACAATCCCCTACTTTTCCCAAAAAGGGGAACAATTTTTAACGTGGGGAAAAGATGTTTTGTTTGTGTTTCCCAAAACCGGGGAACCCCCGGTTTTTTAAGTCTCTTGTTTGAAGGATGAAGTTAGATATCACGTCTTCGATTTTTTTTGGGGCGTGTTTTTTTTAAATCCCCGTTTTAAAAGGGGTTAGGGGAAAGCTGGCCAGTTTTTCCTGAAAAGTACCCCCGTAGGCCTAAAGAAATGTTTTTTGATTTTCCCATCAGTGCTGAAATCCCTTTTAACATGTTTTTTAGACGGTTTTCGAGTCCACCTTTTTTTTGGGGGGTTTTTTTTTTCCCCTTTTTAATTTCCCAGGATTTTGGGGAATAAACCCACTCTTTGGTACTTTAAAAAATTTTTTTTTTTTATACACCCAGTCCCCTGTGTTTTGCAGCCCTTGAAAATTTCCCACCTTTAAACTGGAAACCCCAATGGCCATTTTCAAAAGGAAATCAAAAAACCGGGTTTTTCACTTTGGGGTGCAATTTTGTTTGGGGGGGTTTTCACACAGGGGGGCCCCCCGATTATAGTCTCTTTCCCAAAGCCCTTCTAATTAAATTGTAATGCCCCGTTTTTAAATTTTTTTGGGACGCTTATCCAGAGTCGCTGTTTCATTTTTGGGTTTTTCCCCCTTTTTTTAGTTAAAGGGATTAGGGAATAAGCACTCGTATTTTTTTTTTTTTTTTTTTTTTTATTACCATCGTCCCCGTCGTATCCCATTTTTGAAAAATTTCCCATCTGTTCCCCCCGGAAAACGGGGCCAAACTCTTACGGAAAGCAAAACCCGGTTTTTCCCAAATGTGTAAAAGATGTTCAAAGGTTTGGGTTCGAAACACGGGGCCTCGGTTTATATGCGTTTTGGACGCGTTGTTGTTTTTGTGATAAAAATTGGATTTTTTTCAGTGTTCGTTATTTTGGGAGTTTGTAGAGGGTTACCCCAGTGTCGGGTTACATGTTTTTTTATTTTTATTCATTTATATTCATATAACCACCCGTGTGGCTTTTTTTTTTTTTTTTTTTTTTTTTTCCGGTCCCCTTTTGTATTGCGTTTTTGAAAAATGTTCCCCAATTTTTTTTAATGATGAAAGGGAAAGCGTGTTTCCCGGTGTCTAGAAAAGGGGATAGGCACTGGTTTTGTTTTTTTCACCCAAGACCCCGTGTTTTTGCATTTTTAATAATTTTTATCTGTTTTATATAATGTATTGTTGAGGCCCATTTAAACGTTTTTCTGTTTTGTAGAAAAGCCCTGTAATTTTCCTGGCAAGGGAATTTTTTTAAATAAAAAATGTTTTTGTTCCCAGCTTTCCTGTACCCAGCGGGCCCCCTGGGGCCCATTTAGACACGGGGTTTTTTTTTTTTTAAAAAAAACTTTTTACCGGGGGAAATGGAAATGAGCACGGGTGTGTTTTTTAAAAAAAATTTTTTTTAACAAAATCTTTACGAATTTTGTTCCCCCCGGCACACGGGGGGCCCTACTCTTTACAAATGGGCATAACGGGATTTAACTTGTATGGAAGATTTTTGGGGGGAAGCTTTGGTTAAATAGGTTTCTATCATCTGTTCCCTCCCCGACATGCGGGAGCGTAGGGGGGGTAAAATTATGTATTCCTAATGCACCTTGAAATGCTTTTCCCTTTTGCCCATTTTTGGCTATCCGCGGGCCTAAATTTCCCCCCCCACCCCTACTGAAAGGTTTTTTATTTATACCCATTTTTAAAGGCACAGCAGATTTCTCAGTGGGGGGGGGAAAATTTCGGTTGTCCCCCCGGGGGGGAGCCCGCGCCACAAGTGCAGCCCCCTACCCTTTCTTTTTTTTTTCCCCTCAGGGAGGGTGTCGAAACCCCACCTGGGTGCATACGGGTTTTATTTTGTTTTAATCCCAGCCAGGTTTCCAAAGGTTTAGGGCACCCTTTTTAAAGCATAGTCAACACACCCACCCCTCATTTTAAAGTAGCAAAATGAAGGAATAGTAAAGAATAAAAATTTTGGCATCCAAGTTAAAAAGGGTTTTTCATCTGTTCCTACCGACTAAAAAAACGGGCCCCTCTTTTTCTTGGTGGATTTGGGGTTGTCGGCGAGCACACAAGATGTTTCTTTTTAGCATTTCCACACAGACCCTCAATTGTAGTAAAGATACTCCGGATTTTCAAATTGTTGTTCAAATTTTCTCACCCAAATGGGGAAAGGGAAAGGTTTGTGAAATCAAACCTTTTAACCTTTTTTTTTGGGGCAGGCAAAACCTTGCCTTTTAAATGGAAAAGGAAATTTGGGCACATTTTTTATTTTGGGATTTTTTGTGGCTTAAAATTTTGTAGAAATATTGTGAAAAATTTATTTTAAAAAGGGAAGGGGGGGGGGGGGGGGGGGGGGTGGGGGGGGGGGGTTATTCCTAATTTTCAGCATCTTGGGGGTTTTGTTCAAACAAGTCCGTTTTAAATGTCTTAGGGCCCAAATTTTAAATTGTTGATTGTTTGGAAGTTATTTTTTTTTTTAAGCCTTAAACCTTTTTTTTACCATTTTAGTATAAAATTTAATTTCGATAATTTATGCTTGTTGTCAGTAGTTAATGCGGTGTAATATTTGCTTTTTCCAATTTCTTTTTTTTTCCCATCCCATTTAATCAAATTGAATTTTTTTTAAAAATGAATGACCAAGTTGGTTTTTTGTTTTTTTTTATTTGTCCCACCCTATTTTTAAGTTCATACTTCCCTTTTTATTTTTTTTTGGGGAAGGCTTTTTTTTAGAAGCTTTGTATTCATTTGTACAGCCCATTTCAGGGTTTTATACCAAATTAAAAATTTTTTTTTTAATGTCTTACCCATTTTATATGTATTTTGGATGCCCTTTTTTTAGAAGCCTGTTTTTCTTTTGGGAACCACCCATTCCCTTTGTTTATACGGGTTTTAAAAAAAATTTTTTTTTTTACCCAAAAACTTTTTTATTTGTATTTTGGATGTCTATTTTAGAACCCTTTTTATTCAGGTGGCTGTATTTCAAAAAGGGCTGTATTCAACCCGGGGAAACCGGGAGCCCCTCCTTCCCTTTTAAAATTTTTCCCCAAACTTTTGAATTTACATACTTTCTGGTTCAGGCAGCTAAAGCAGCATAAAATTGCGGGTGGTTGTAAATGGATTGGTGAAACCCAAATTTTTTTCATTTCTGATGTGGAGAGTCTATATGTGGGGACTTTCCCGTTTCTTCTCTTTTCTCCTCTCTCCTCTCCCCTTTTACCCACACAACCCAAAACACACACCCATGCATGCATGCATCCCAAAATCCCCAGACACACACTCACCCAGGAACAAAAAACCCCAAGTTGAACAATAACACATGTCAAAACGTTTTGGGGCATAAACCCCCCTTTTAAAAAACTGGAAAAAAAATTTGTCCCCATACATCAAGTGAAGGGAGAGGGGGGGGGGTGTGATTGTATTTATGATGAAGAGTTTTTTTTCGGGAAAAAGGGGGGGGAAGGAGAGGAGTGGTGGTTTGGGGTTTTTTGATGAAAAGCTTTTTTTTTCACCCAGTAAGGTGGGGGGGAGGAGGTATAAACAAAAAATGCACTTTTGCTGCAAACTACACTGCACTGCTTCATTTTCAATTCACGGGGGGGTTGATAAAAGGACAAAAAGGGGAACTTTCCGTTCTTGGGGCCGGGTGGCTGCCAATGCCTGGGTCTCTTTCAACATGGACCCGGGGCACACAAAATTTAATAAGAAAACCCACGTCAACCCCCTGAACTATCAATCACTGAACCATCACAACATGCTGTCACATTAAAATTTAATTCTTTTCCCTTTTCTCAATTTGTTGGAAATATATTCTCCCCCTTTTTTCAAAAAGCCCTTTTTTTATTTTGGGGGGAGGGGGGGGGGGGGGGGGGGAAAAATTTAATCAAAAAAAGCCACAAAAGATTTAAAAATTTAAAACTTTCTAGAGCCCCACTTGTTTTTGGGAATTGTTAAAATCATGCTTTTTTCTAATTTCCCAAACTTTTTTGGTGATATTCAAATTAGCGGGGTAAGACAATTTTTGTAATTTTGTTTGTGTACAAATCATTTTTTGAAAGGGAGTAGGTGGGATTTTAAATTAAAGGGAATTTGTATTATTTTGTTCTTAGTTAATAAAACAAAATCTAGTTATTTGTTTTGATTTCTATGTGATGGATTGAGCACAGTTCACATTTTTTATTGGGGAATGACTGGAACATAATAAAATCACTAAAATTGTTTTTTGTTGGGTATGGGTTAAAAATTTGTAATTTTTTGTTTTCTATTGTTCTAAATGATTTCTATCTTTTGGTTTTTTCATCATGGGCTTTCAACTTAAACAATTTTGAAAATTGTTTAAAATTAAATTTAATTTCCCTTTTTACAGTCTTTTTTATAGCGTTTTAAACTATACAAAAATTTTTTGTTGGGGTTTTTTCCTGTTTCTTGTTTTTGTTTGGGGTTTTGTTTTTTCTTCTTGGTTTGCAGTATCTGATGATTAAAAGAGATTTCTGTGAGGGTTTTAAAAGATTTTCATTTTTTTCCCGATAAATTTTTAAAAAATGGAGGTTATTCTCTCTTTTGGAATTTTTTTTTTTGTTTTTTTGCTTTTGTTTTTTTTAATTATTCAAAATTGTACTGGGTTTGGGTGAAATTTTTGGGGGGTTTTAGTTTTTTTTTCAGGTTTTTAATGTATGGAATTTTTTGGGGCGCCCTTTATTTTTCAAAAATTTTTGGTGAAATTTTATACCTTTTGGGTTTTCATTCAGTTTTTGGTTAGAAAGGGAAAGGGGGGGTTTTGTAAAATTTTTTCCCATATAAATCTTTTTTTTTTTTTTGGGCTTCTTTTACCATGTTTTGAAAAAAAATATTTCGCCATTTTCAATTTATTTTAAAGTACTCATAGTACCCCTATGCCTTTAATTTTAAAGTACCCCTTTTGATTTTTTTTGCTTTGGTTTTTCATAACCTTTTTTAATTGTTGGGTTTTTTTGCTGATTAGATAGGGGGTTTTTTTTTAATTTTTTTTTTTTTGCCACCCTTTTTGACTTGAATTTGGGTTAATTTTAAAAAGTTGGGAATATTGAAAGGTGGTGTTTTGCCTTTAAACATAAAAATTTTTTTTGAAAGGCACTGATGAAAAATAAATGTTGCTTCCCTTGTTTCCCCCCCCAATAAAAAACAAAAAAACATGTCAGATTCGGGGAAAAAATGGTTTCTACTGAATTGTGGATGTAAAAATTTATTTTGTGAACATGATGATAGAAACGGGGTTTGGATTTCATGTTGAAGTGGGGGGGGGGTTGATCCCGATCGGGACTAAAGGGAAGAAGAAGAAAACCGGCAATAAGTGCAGGGGGTTTAGTTTTAGTGTTTGGGGAAAGGTTGACGAAACCGCACAGGTGCGGGGAGCATCAGCGGGAAAAGAATGTGTGTGTGGTGCGTCAGTTTTTACGTGTGCGTGGGGTGTGTGGTATGGGCCCTGTCAGTGTGGGGTGTGTGTGGTGTGTGTGTTTTGTGTGTGCAGGGGTGGGGTGTGTGTGTGTGTTTTGTGTGAGTGTCGTGTTTTGTGTGTGTGTGGTGTGTGTGTTTTGTGTGTGTTGTCAGTTTTGTGTGTGTGTGGTGTGTTGTGTCTGTGGGGTGTAGTGTTGGGGTTGTGTGTGTGTGGGAGGGGGGCGTGTTTTGTGGGAGAGTTGTGTTGGTTTTGTGTGTGTTTTTGTGTGGGGTTGTGTGTGTGTGTTTGGTGTGGGGTTGGAAATTTTAAAAACAATGCACTGGAAATTTTTTGTGTTTTTTTAGTTTTAAACCTGATCATTTGATATACTCGGTGCAAAAATAAAATTCGTTTTTTTTTGTGTTGTTATTTTCTGTTTTTTTTCTGAACCTCCCCCATTTCGCTGTTTTTTCCCCCTTTTTGGTTTGGAAATAGATTTTTTTGGGTTTTACAATGACATTATCTATTTCATCACTAAAAAACTCACAACACCCAAAAATTTTTTTTTCCCCCAGTCCCAGGGAAAACAGGGGGCCTCAGTTCCTTCTGTTTTTTTTACTGTTTTGTTATTCTCTTTTGATATTTGGTTTTTTTTGTTTTTTAGGGGTGGGGTTTTTTTTGATGTTATCCCTGATAAGGGGGGGGAAACGGGATGTAAAAAAAACACCAAGTGTTTATTCATTATTTTTCAAAAAAAAAGAATAAAGGACTTGACTTGATGCCCCAAAATTTTTTTTTGCCTGGGTTTAAATTCGGGTTTTTTCTTTATTGAAAAGGGTTTTTATTTTTTACTCCTTTTTTTTTAAATCTCAATATGTGGTGAATATAACTGTTTTTTTTGTGAACATTTTACAAAATAAACTTATTTTTTTCCCCCCTTTTTTTGTGAGCAGAAAAAAAATGCCCCATCTTTAATTACGATATGGTTTTTTTTCCCTTTTTTTGGTGATTAGAACCAAAAAAGTTTTGATCATGGTACTAGATATGGGCCCAAAAAAACTATGTGCCTCTCCTCTCCCTCACTCCTCTTTTCTTCTCTCCTCTTCTCTCTCTCTCCCCTTTTGGGGGAAAAAAATTTAATCCCTTTTGGGTTTTCTTTTATACAGTTTCATTTAAATTTAAGGCTTATTTTCCCCCTTTTGGTTTAAAGGGCCTTTTGGGTGATGTTTTTTACGCACCAGGTGAAAAACCCATTTTTGCCATTGTTGTTTTTTTTTATTTTATTTTTAAAATATATTTTGTGCAAAATTTTTCTTTTTCTTTTAAAAAGTGAACATTTGTGTTTATCAATTTGGGGTTTGGTATTTCCTTTTTTTTCCCCAAATTATCTGATTTTGGCAAATTTTCACACACTAAACTCCACAGTTAACAAAAAAAAAAAACCGGGGGCCAACCCCCTTTGTGATGGTGGATTTGGCACCCCGGGGTCACTTTTTAAACCTCCCTGGGTCTGTCCAAAAAACCGGGCTATTTTTGGGGGACAACGCCATTTTTCCACACCTCTCCCTTTTTCCTTTCACTTTTTTTTCTATTTCTACTGTTTTTTATTCGGGGAAAATTTAAAAATTTATCAAGGCCTTTTCCCCCTTCAAAATTTTCCAAAAAGGTTTTTATCCTTGGGGTAATGGTTTCCCCTTTCAACTCTCAGCTAGATAGTAGTGAGTAGTTTTTCAAGTTTATGCCCTTTTCCATTACAGTGATACCTGAGGGGGAGGGGGGGGGGAAAAAAATATTTCAAAAAAAAAAGGGAAAAAAAAGGGAAAAAAATAGATAGATGAAAAATTTTAAACATAAAATAAAATACACTTTTTAACGTAAAAAAAAACCCCTTATGATAAAAATATTTTTACTAAAAATTTAATAAATTTGAAATATTAAAAAAATAAAGAAAGGAAAGGAAAAGGGGGACAGAAACGGGAAAAATGGTGGGGGGTGGGATAAAACTAAAAAAAAAAAAAAAATATATAATTTTTTTTTAAAATTTAATTTTTTTAGGGAAATTGCACTTTGCGCGTGCGTGCTTTCTGTTGTGGTTTTTCCTTTGGGGCAGTTTTTAGTTTGTTTACAGCTAGATTTTTTTCATTCGGGGGGAAACATTTTTTTGGGGTCAGGTTTTGCCATGTCCCCCTTGTATAGTTGGACAGGCCCAAAAGTGGGGTTTTTTTTTTTTAAATTTTTTATGTTTTTCTTTTTATATTGGGTTTAAGGACAATTTTTTGAAAAGCCTAATTATGTGACACACCGGGTCCCTCCTTCCTGCATTGGCGGGTAAACCTGTTTTCTCCTCACCCTCCCCTCCAGGGCTTCAGGGCTGCCCCCCCTCCCTCCCCCCATTCCTGTTGCGCACTGCCCCTGTCTCCCCCGGGTATTTTAAACTTGGATTTGACCAACCTTAGAACCCCCCACAAAAAAACCCTTTTTGGAAAAACCCAGCCCCCTTTCTCTAAAAAATTTACATGCCTTTACACTGTCTAAAAATCATGTAAAACCACCACTTCCTTTTGGGATAGGGGAAAAATTTTCTTTTAAATTTAATTTCTTTCTTTTTTCAAGGGAAAACAGAGCACAGAGAGGAAGAGAGGAGAAAAAGGAAGAAAAAGGGGGAAGGGGGGGAGAGAGAGGGGGAGAGGGGGGAGAAAAAGGGGAGGGGAAGGGGGAGAGGGGGAGGAGAGGGGAGGGGAAGAGGGAGGGGGGGGGAGGAGAAAGAAAAGGGGAGAGAGAGAGGGGAGAGAGAAAAGGAGAGAGAGAGAGAGAGAGGGGGGGGGGAGGGAGGGGGGGGGGGAGAGAGAGAGAGGGAGAGAGGAAGAAAAAGAGAGATTTTTTCTTTTTATTTTTTTTCTTTATTTCTTTTTTTACACTGATTTTCCACAGTTCAAGGGGAAAAAAAAACCTTTGGGCAAAAAAACCTTTTAGTGACTGCCCAAGGGGATTGGAACCCCCGTGACTTTTTAAACCCCCCTTTTTGGTCTGCCCAAAAACCTGTATTTTGGGGGGAAAAAAAGCCTTTTTCCACACCCTCCTTTTTCCTGCACTAATTTTTTTATATATTTTTTACTGTTTTTTATTTGATAATTAAAATATCAAGGCCATTCTTCCAAAGGTACCGGGGGTTTTTTTCCCCTTAGTAATGGAATACATAAACCCTTTCCAACTAGTTATTTGTAGTAGTCTTAAATTTTTATTTTCCCCCATGTACAGGGGAAACTGGAGGGGGAGGGGGGGGGGAGGGGAAAAAAATTTATTTCAAGAAAATTAAATAAAAAAAGGAAGATAAAATAGATAGAGGGAAAATTTAAACATAAATCAAAAACACAATTTTAACAAAAAAAAAAAAACCCCCCTTATGATAAAAAAAAAAATTTTAATAAATTTTAAATCATTTTAAAATTTAAAATGGGAATAAAAAAGGGAAAGGAAAAAGAGAGACAGAAAAACAGAAAATGGGGGGGGGTTGCGATGACTAAAAAATGTATATATTTTTTAAAAAATATTTTTAAAGGGAATATTTACACTTTGGCGCATGTTTTTTGTCCTTTTTTATGAAAGTGCTTAGTTGACTCAGCTAGAAATTCATTCGGGGGGGAAAAATTTTTGGGTTGGGTCGGGGCCGCCTGTCCCCTGTAGCGTTGGAAAAAGGCCCAAACAGTGGGTTTTTAAATTTATTTTTTTATTTTTATTTTTTTGCATTCTTTTATATCCGAGGTAAATTGGATAAGGGTTTGACAGCCAAATTTTACTGCTGACACACCGGTTCCCCCCCCCCTGCATTGGGCTGTCACCTGTTTCTCCTCATTCTCTCCCGGGCCCTTCGGGGCCCTGCCCCCCTCCCTCCCTTCCAGCCCTTGGTTGCTGCACTGTCCCTGCCTTTTCTGTGTTTAAAAATGGGTTTGAACCCAGACCTGGAAAACACCACACAGCACATTCCCTTGAGAAACGCCCCTTTTCTCTAGAAATACATACAAAAATGTCTAAAAATGATGTATTTTCCAACTTCTTTTGGGAGAAGGGGAATAATCTTTATGAAAAATCTTTTTTTTTTAAAGGGGTGAAGAAAAGAAGAGAGAGAATTTGAGAGAGAGAGAGGGGGCAAAGGGGGAGGAGAGAGAGGGGAGGAGAGGGGTTTATCTTTGTTTTTTTTTTATTTTTTTTTTTAAAATTCCCCTTTTTGTTTCAAAAAACAATAGATAAAGAAATTCATGCGCTTTTTTTTCACCCAGCCCCCCGGGGTGTGTCCCAATTTTTTTTAAAATTTTTTTTTCATTGGTTCCCCCCGGGAAAACACAAATGGCATACTCTTTTGAAAAGCGGAAGGGGTTTTTTTAACCTGTGCACAAATGTACTATATGGGGTTGGTACGGGACCTTGGTTTTTTTGTCCATCCAAAAAGATTTTTGGGGGGGAGTAGAGTCAGTACTGTTTAAAACCCCAGGGGAAAAAAATCCTCTCTGTGTTATCCCGCGCGCGTGTGGTGTGTGTTTGGTGTTTGTGTGTGGGGTGTGTGTGTGGAGGGGTTGGGGTTTTGTGTGTGTTTTGTGTGGTGTGTGGTTGGGTGTGTTTTTTCTTCTTTTTTAGCATCCCCCTCATCATAGGAATATTAGACAAAAGAAACAAAAAAACAAAAAAATAAATTGGTGTTTTTTGTTTTGCGGGGTTTCGGGGGAAAACCGGGTTTTAATTTTCCCCCGGTTTTTTTAAACGGATTGAAACGGGGAAATACCAAAAAATTTTCAAAAACAGCCGGTACCCCCCAAAAACCCGTTTCTGCTTGCCTGGGGGCCCGTTTAGATCAAAAAAACAAAACAAAAAAAATTTTCTGAAGTGACATTTTTGACAGTTCGGTCATGCCCAGAACGGGGTTGCTTACGCACCCCCCCCTTTTTCCCACCCCCCCCAACGAACATTTTTTGGCGCGCCCCTCATTAGCCAACCACCAGAAACAGCAACTTTACTTTTGGAAAGAATAGAGTTTCGCGCTCTTCTCGGTATGACAGTAACCCCAAAATTCAAAAGGGGAAGTAAAGGGGGCCCTTTGATTTATCTATTCTTTTTTCTTTTAATTTTTTTAAAAAAGGGATAATGGAAAAACACCCCTTTGGGGCTTTTTTTAACATCCAGCCCCCCATGTGTATCCCATTTTTTTAAAATTTGTCATCTGTTCCCCCCCGGTACACAGGGGCCCTCCCTTTTTTACAAAAAGCGAAAAAAAGGGGAAAAAGGGGAGGGTTTTTGACTATAAATTTGCCGTTTTCCCTTTTGAGAGAAAAGAGTCGAAAACAAAATTCTAAATTAAACTGACAAAAGATCTGGGATGACGCTAAGAAATAGAAAAAAAAGAAGAATGAAAGTCTCACAAAAAGGTGCAGGGGCAAAACAAAAAAGACTGACACGGACTGTGCCCACAGGCCTAGAAAAAAAACCCTTTTTCCTGCGGGTTTTGGGCCCCAAAAGAAGCGATTTGGCAGCGGGAAACGGAAGCCCAAAAATCTGAGAAAAATTTCGCGTTAAATTTTTACATTTGGGGTTTTGCTGAAAAAATTTTTTCCCCCCCTCCCCCCCCCCCCCCCCTAAAATGAATATTTTCGTTTTGGGTTCACGTACATCCCGGGGAATTTTTTTTTTCGGGGGGCCCAAATTTTGGGGGATTTTGGTAAAGATTTCTTGAAATGGCAACCCCGCGGGTACCGGTTTTAAAAAATCCTAGCGGAACCCGGGGTTTTGGTGGGGTTTGAGTGTTTTTTGTGTGAGAGTGCGGGTATGATTGTCGTGAAATTCCCTTTCTTTGTGGATGTAAGCGGGTATGGGTGAGGTGCGTGTTAAAACTCATTTTGTGTGGTGGACTGTGGGGTTGGTGTGTGAAGGGTGTGTGTGTTGCGCGTGCGCGCGCCCATGTTTTGCGAGTGGAAATTGCGCACATGTAAAATTTTGGTTTTGGTGTGCAGGAAGTGAGTGAGTTTATGGGGAATGTTTTCTGTGAATGTTTTCTGTCTGGGTATCTGTGTGCCCTTTGTATGTACGAGTTCTCCCAAGGGTATTTTTTTGTTGTTGTTGGATTTTAAAATTATAATTTTTTAAAAAAAAAATTTTTTTGGAAAATATCTGTTTTTATTATTTTTAGGGTTTAATAATGTAATTAGCAAGTTTTTTATTTCCCTTTGAGGGAAAGGGCCCTTGTTTTCTTAAAAAAGCCAAGGGCATTGATTTCGTTAAACCATGTGAAAATAAAACTGAGCCCTTTAAACAAAAATCCTCCTTCCTTTTTTTTTTTTAAATTTTTTTTTTTTTTAATCCCCACTTTATGTCGCAGATTTCTCTGCATGAAATTCGGGCTGCTCCCCCCCCGGGGAGAGCGCGTCGCCATAATTCAGCCCCTTTTACCCATTTTTTTTTTTCCCCCTAAGGGAGGGGTTTTAAAAACACACACCGGTTTTGGCATGGGGTTTTTTTTTTTTAAATTTTTGTCACCCACGTTTCCTACTGGACATTGTGGCCTTTGCTCTTCTGAAAGGGGAACGGGATTTTTACGTTGGGGCGAAAGATTTTTCTGCATGCCTTTCGCACAAGGGGCCCTCGGTTTTATAGTCTCATCAAAAGGCCCTTTTTCTTCAGTTAAAATTTTTTTTGTCAAACGGGGGAAGGGAAAGGGGCGAGGCGGGGTTTACAAACCCAAAACCTCACATTTAAATTTTTTGGGAGGCAAACGTCTTAACCACCCTGCCCCCTTTCCATTTTTTCCTGACATTTGGGGCTAAACCCAGTGCTGACAGAGGGAGGGGGCAGGGGGCTGTTTCTGATGCAGGCACCCGGGGCTGTTTTTTTTTTATTTTTTTTTTCTTTTAAAAAATCGGGACAACGAATAAGAAAAATCAGGGCATTTTTTTTACCCGGGTTTCCCCCTTTTGTTTTTGGGAAACCCTTTTGCAAATATTGTCATCCTTCCCACCGGCACCCCCAAAGGCCCTACCTTACAAAACAAAACGGGTTTTAAAAAGGTGTGCGCAAGATTTTTCTGCTTTGGGGTGCCCCCACACGGGGCCCCCGGTTTAAAGTCTCATCCGAAGGATTTTTTGGGGGGGGAGTTGGAGTCACCACGGGATGTTAACTCCAGGAGAAAAAATTTTCCCTAAACCGGATTTTCAAAACCAAAGGGGTCGTCAAATTCCCAGCGAAATGTTTTTCCCAACTGGGGCTAACCTCCCCCCCCCCTGTTCGCCCAAAAAAAAGGGAGCAGACAAAGAAGAGGAACTGACTTCACCAAAAAAAACTCCCAAACCCCCAAAAAAAACAGTTTTTGGCAAAAAAATAAAGATGATGAAAACGGGGGAAGGGAAAAAAACTAAAAAGGGGGGGGAAGAAGAAAAAAAAAGGAAGGCATCAAAAAATTGAAGAAAAAAGGGAAGCAAAAAAAAAAAATTTTAAAAAAAAAACAAAGAAAAGAAGAAAGTCAAAAAAAAGACATAACAAAAAGGGAAAAAGGGGAAGAAAAGAAAAAGAAAAATTTTCATTTTATCCTAAAAACAATGCCAGCTTTACCAGGGAAATCTCATGTAAAGTCATTTTCACTAACCCTCCTGTTCACTCCCGGGGCGGCTCAGCATTTGGTGGGGGGGGGGGGGGGGGCAAAAAGGGTGGGGGGCAAAAGGGGCACCCAGGCATTTTTCCAGTGTTGTAGGGGGGCCCAAAGACCTCTGTCTGTCCCGGGGGGTTTGTAGCAATTCTCCCCCACTCTGCAAAATACAAAAAATTGAAAATCAAAACCCCTTTCTCACTAGCACAGAAAAACCCCAAAAACAAAACAAAAACCCGAGTGTCCCTTTTAACAAGCAAAAAAAATACCAAAAACCCAATAAAATTAAAGTTTTTCTTCATACCCACGGGAAATTTTTTAAACACACAAAAGAATTAATTGTACACACTACAAACAAAAATCGAACTTTCCCGGGAAACCAGTTTTCCCTCGAAAACGGGGGCACACAGAAAACCCCAGGGGAAAACAAGGAGAGATCAAAAAACATTTTCCCCACTTCATTTAAATTTCTG
>JASPKP010005082.1:0-12500 GCA_030674155.1 Stramonita haemastoma | reverse complement strand
AGTTGAAATCAACTTTAACTCTGTAACCCGATGTTTGTTTGTGAGCTATAGATCTTTTGAACACAATTAGACTCTAACCATACCCGCAGTATCAATAGAAATATTTTTTAAAGTGTTATTCTTAACCTTTATGGATCTACTCTAGTATACACAAAAGTCATTAAGGACAAAACAAGCCAAAATGATCAAATTATAACATTTGTATAGAATTGCTAGGGAAATTCAACAGCATAGTAGATGAAGTTTGGTCTTTTTTTTTTTTGGGGGGGGGGGGGGGGGGGTCTTAAACTATTTAAAGTAAAAACAAAAACAAACCAAAAAAACAGCTAGTAGTGTAATTTAATGTCTTCGAGAATAAAGGATAAGGTTTGCAAAGCAAATTTTAAAAAATCACATAATTATGCCCAATGGGGTGGAAGGGCGGAGTGGCCAAGTAATAAGAACGTTAAACTCGGGATCACAGAATAAGTGAAGACACAGATTCCAGTCCCTGTTAAAATGTCTACTGAGAGGACTTTTCCCAGGGATCAAAATGGGATCTGTCTCAGTTCATCTGTGTTCCTCACGGATGAGGCTACAGATCTAGGACTACTCAGTGAACAAATCTGATGATCTTTCTATACGTTAAGACCCCATCAGCATTTCGTTGAAAATATATGGCCAGCTTAGGCTTGTTTTTTCCAGCTTAGGCTTGTGGCATAAATGACTTAAACACGCTTATTCTGCCACCTGTAATTGAGACAGGAGTGGTTCTGCTAGGTTCAACATTGCCCAAGAAATGGTTTCTGAAAAATTCAACTATGTGCTGAAATAAACTCCTGGAGACATTAACTAAGAAGTCAAAGTCAGATAATGCTTCTGTTGGGTCGTTTTTTCAGGCAGTTAAGAGATCTCTCAACACGGTGTGCTTTCCATACTTTTTGGTGCAAACCTGTTCACTGTAGATAAGTAACATATCTTTTGACAGGGGTATAGTTCCATACTTCTCGCTATAAGCCTGTTCCTTGCAAGTACGCGACAGATCATTTACCAATGATAGATTTCCATTTTTCTCGCCATAAACCTGATCACAGCAAGCACGTAACATACATTTTTGACACGGGCAGCCTTCCATACTTCTTACTACATGCCTTTCTACGGATAGTATAAAACATATCTTTCGACACTGTCAGATTTCCATAGTTCTGCCGTAAGCTTCTTCACCGACATTCAATCCCATTGACGTCGTCTTCAAAACACAACACGTCTCCAGTCTCTAGGAGTACGACACCAGGAATGAAAAAAAAAGAGGATAAAAAAAAAAGAAAGAGAAAAACCCAACACAGGAGGGTGTTGCTATGCGATCAATGAGCAGGATTGATTCACGAGGGGCTGATTTTTTGAAACTTTACCTTTTTGTTGTTTTGCTTATTTGTGGTTTGGTTTTTGTTTGTTGCGTTTGTTCCTTTTTGCTTCTTTTGCTCGTATATATGTTGTTTGTTTTCTTGTTGTTGTTGTTGTTTTTTCTTCTCTCTCTCACTCTCTCTCATTCTGCGGTTAATCTTTTGCACGTTATGTGTTCTGTCAGCTTGAATGAGATGAGGAACTGAAGTGGCTGGCATTGAGGAGTAGTGAGAGGGTTTGTTTGTTTTTTTTCTTTTGTTTGTTTGTGTGTGTGCTTGTTTGCTCGTCTTATTTTGGTCTTTTTTTTGGTTTTATCTATTTTTTTCAGAGAAGGTGTTTTATTTCTCGTTACTTTGTTTTGCGTCAGGATGTAATGGTGAGATGAAACTTTTTTCTTCTTTTTTGTCTCTTGTCTTTGTTTCTCGTGTTTGTATCCACTGTAAACATAGTTTGTTGTATCATGTACACGTTTCAGTTAAATGATTAGGGTATAAGGCGCGCAAAAAAACAACGGTGAAAGTGCTAAATCACATGTGTGTTTAAGTTTTTCACCACAAAAAATACAGACAAAAGGAGGGATAGCATAGAAAATGGGCAATACGAAAAATACAAGCAGAAAACTAAATCCACAAATAAAAGTGAGAGGAGAATTTAAAAAAAAAAGAAAGAAGTTTTTAACAGACATTTAACAGAAGGTGGGATACACATTGCGCTGTAAAGCAAAAGTTATATAAAAAATAGCAAACATACATAAACAAACACACAGCTGAACAACAAACTATTCAATGCATACAAAAACAGGCGACTTTCCACGCCATGGAATGGTATGGCTTAAAAAGGTAAAGGTAAAGGTGTCCTATAATTTATGTGGTCGTTGAGGAGCAAGGTATCAGAGACCTCAGCTTCTCTAGGGGCCAGCATATTGAAGGCGGCGCCCATCTCTACCTCGCTGCTTTACCATCCCTGACTCTAAAGAAGGCAGGTACCCATTTACAGCTGGGTGAACTGGGGAACTGTACTAAAGCCAAAGCGCGCAAAAAGGTCACCCATCCAAATGGTAACCACGCTCGATGCTGCTTAAGATTGGCTGGGGGGGGGGGAGGGGAAGTAATTGCTCTGACCCTTGAGCTATCCTGTCCCCAATGGTGTGGATTAGGGGCTATAATAAATTACCCAGTATATCATACACTAATAATTGTTCAGTTGATATTTCCGAAAGCTTTGACACGCACTTCGGGTTGCCTGCTGCTGCTGCTGCTGCTGCTGCTGCTGCTGATGATGATGTGATGGCTGTTGTAGTATTGATGTATCAGCACTGATCAGCTGTCAACTCTAGATTCGCTTACCCACAATCTTGTATATGCCTCGTTCTGTCTAGCTGTGTCCTGTGTCGGTGTGTGTTTCTGTCTGTCTGTCTGTCTGCTGTGTGTTGTGTGTGTGTGTGTGTGTGTGTGTGTGTGTGTGTGTGAAAGAGAGAGAGAGAGAGGAGAGAGGAGGAGAGGAGAGAGGAGAGAGAGGAGAGAGAGAGAAGAGAGGAGAGAGAAGGGGGGGGGGAGGAGGTGGTGGAGGTGGGTGAGTGTGTGGTGGTGTGTGTGGTGTGTGGTGTGAGTGTGTGTGTGTGTGTGTGTGTGTGTGTGTGTGTGTGTGTGTTGTGTGTGTGTTGTGTCTGTGTCTGTTGTGTGTGTGTTGTGTCTTGTGTCTTGTCTGTTGTCTTTCTTTGTCTGTCCTGTTGCCGTCTGTTCTCTGTTATCTGTCTTCTCTTGTCCTGTCCTTCTCCTATCTTCATCCTTGCGCTCTTTGTCTCTTTCTCTATTATTTTCCTGTACTCCAATAAATACTCTACATGCGAGAATGCATTAACATACACCAATCACACACAACACTACACATACACACACGCACTAACACACTAACAACACAGGTTAGAAGTTTCCGAAAGCAAGGTTTAATGCACATGTCATGTGTCTGCCTGTGGTCCCTTCTGGGGCATAGGCCGCCAACTAGCTGTCTCCAGGCATCTCGGTTCTGGGCTAGGCGTTCCAGTTGTCCCCACGTCTTGCCCATCTTTTTCGCATCTGCATCCAGGTCCCGGCGCCAGGTATTTCTAGGCCGCCCTCTCTTTCTTTTCCCTTGTGGATTCCAGGTGAGAGCTTGTCTTGTGATGCTGGATACAGGTTTCCGTAGGGTGTGTCCTATCCATCGCCAACGTCTCTGTAGGATTTCTTTCTCAACAGGCTGTTGTCTGGTTCTCTGCCATAATTCTTCATTACTGATCTTGTCTGGCCATCGTATCTTGAGGATCTTCCTGAGGCAGGTGTTGATGAAGACCTGGATATTCTTCATGGTGGTGACAGTGTTTCTCCAGGTCTCTGCTCCATACATTAGTATTGGCTTGATGATGGTGTTGAAGAGCCTGGTCTTGGTGGCGATGCTGATGTCGCTTGATCCCCAGACGTTTCTGAGCTGCTTGAAGGCTGCCCTTGCTTTACCGATGCGGGTTCTGACGTCTGTGTCTGTTCCTCCCTGTGTGTCCACGATGCTGCCGAGGTATGTGAAGCTTTCCACCTCTTCCAGCGCTTCTCCTTTGACTGTGATGGGTGTTGCATTGGCTGCATTTGTCTTGAGTACCTTGCTCTTTCCTCTGTTGATGTTGAGGCCCAGTTTAGCTGAGTTCTCCACAACGATGTTGGTCTTTTCCTGCATCTGTTGCTGGGTGTGGGAGAGAAGGGCCAGGTCATCCGCAAAGTCAAGGTCGTCTAGCTGTTTCCAGGGTGTCCATTGGATGCCATTACGTTTCTGGTCCGCTGAGGTTTTCATGACCCAGTCGATGGCCAGCAGGAACAGGAAAGGAGATAGTAAGCATCCTTGCCTTACTCCGGTATCTACTTCAAAGGCGTCGGTGAGCTGTCTGCCATGAACTATTCTGCAGGTCATTCCTTCATATGATTTCCTGATGATGTTGGTGATTTTCTCTGGCACTCCATAGTGTCTCAGTAGCCTCCAGAGGGTCTGTCTGTCAACGCTGTCAAAAGCCTTCTCATAGTCTATGAAGTTGATGTATAGTGGCGAATTCCATTCCAGGGACTGTTCCAGGATGATGCGCAGTGTTGCAATCTGATCCGTGCATGATCTTTCCTTTCGGAAGCCAGCTTGTTGGTCACGGAGATGCGGGTCTACTGCGTCCTTCATCCGGTTCAGCAGGATGCGGTTAAACACCTTTCCTGGGATGGACAACAGCGTTATCCCTCTGTAGTTGGAGCAGGAACTGAGGTCGCCTTTCTTGGGGAGTTTGATGAGGTAACCCTCTTTCCATTCTGTTGGTATTTCTTCTTCCTCCCAGATCTTGCCGAAGAGCGGGTAGAGGAGCTCCACACTGGTCTCGACGTCGGCTTTCAGGGCTTCTGCTGGGATGCTGTCAGGTCCTGCAGACTTACCATTCCTCAATTGCTTGATGGCGCTGCGGATCTCTTCCTTTGTGGGAGCACTACACTTGATCGGCAGGTCGCTTGCAGCTGTCGGTATCTCTGGTGGGTTTGTAGGAGCTGGTCTGTTGAGTAACTCCTGGAAGTGCTCAATCCACCTGTTCTTCTGTCCTTCGTCATCAGCTATTACTCCTCCATTCTTGTCTTTTACTGGTCTCTCTGGCTTGGCAAACTTCCCTGATAACTTCTTGATGATGAAGTACAGGTCCTTGGTGCTGTTCTGGTGAGCTGCATCTTCTGCTTCTTTTGCCAATGTCTCCAAGTAGTTTTGCTTATCTGCTTTAATGCTTCGCTTTACAACCCTATTTGCTTCTGTGTATTCCTCTTGGGCTTTTGTTTTTGCTGATCGTGTCCTGCTGCTGTTGACGGCTAATTTCTTTTCTCTTCTTCCTTCTATTTTCTCTAGGGTAGCTGCTGAAATCCATTCCTTGTGTGTGAATGATTTGGGGCCCAGTACTTCCTGACATGTTGAGGTCACTGTCTCTCTCACTCTCTGCCACCTCTCTTCTATCGTCTCCTCTTCAAGCAGCTCTCCTAGGACTTGGAACTTGTTGGATAGAGTGACCTTGAACTCTTCTTGCTTCCTGTTGTCCTTCAGCGCCGTGGTGTTGTAACGCTGCCGTTGACTGGATCCCCCCGTCCAATTTCTCTTCAGCTTCTGCTTCAATCGGGCAACAAGTAGATGGTGATCCGAAGCGACGTCTGCTCCTCGCTTGACGCGTACATCCTGTAGGGAGCGGCGAAACTTCTTCACGATGCAGATGTGGTCGATCTGGTTCTCCGTTGACAGGTCTGGCGACACCCAAGTTGCCTTGTGTATCCTTCTGTGCGGGAAAACACTTCCTCCGATGACCAGGTTGCTTGTGGCACACAGGTCTGCGAACCTCTCCCCGTTGTCGTTCATCTCGCCTAGCCCATGTCGCCCCATGATCTCCTCGTATCCCTGGTTGTCACTGCCTATCTTGGCATTGAAGTCGCCCATTACGATGATGATGTTTCTCTTCGGTCTGTCTTGTATGATGGTCTGCAATCTGTTATAAAAGTCGTCTTTCTCCTCCTCCTCGCTGTCGTTCGTTGGGGCGTAGCACTGGATAATGTCCATGTTGATCCTCTTCTTCTTTGTACGAAAAGAGGCTGTCATGATCCTTGGTCCGTGTGCCTCCCACCCGATGAGCGCTCCCTGTGCTGGCTTGGAAAGCATCAGGGCGACTCCCTGGGTGTGTGCAGCATCTTCCTGCTCGTGCCCCGAGAACAGCAGCAACTCCCCGGAAGTCAGTCGCTTCTGCCCGGAACCAGTCCATCTGACTTCGCTGATTCCTAGGATGGTGAGGTTGAATTTCCTCATCTCTGCGGCTACTTGCGCTGTCTTCCCCGTCTCGTACATGGTCCTGACGTTCCATGTACCGATGGATGTGGTGGTCCTGGTGGAGATGATGGTCTTCGGTCTGACGGCTTCCAGATGATTCTGGCTTTCACCGCCCGACTTCATACTCCTTCCAGCTGGAGGTCCATCCCTCCCCAGGTCCGCGATGTCTGTTATATTGCTATTTGGCGTTTCTGTAGCTAGAGTTTTTTTCACAGGGTGGGGTAGCTAACCCTACGCCAAACCCTCCTCCTTTTTCAGCCGGGCTTGGGACCGTCCTAGGCAGAGTTTTAATGCACATACCCTGTATTTATATTGATCATACACGATTACTGACCATTTCCATGGATTGCAAATATTGACCTACTGTCATTGCTGATCGTGAAACTGTGTTACTGCTAATAAGCATTCCGGCCATTTTTGTAATATACATACAGAAACCATTATCATTTTCATCATCATTGTCGTCGTCGTCACCATCGTCGTCGTCGTCGTCGTCGTTGTCGCCGTCGTCGTCGTCGTCGTCGTCGTCGTCGTCGTCGTCGTCGTCGTCGTCGTCGTCATCATCATCATCATCATCATCATCATCATCATCATCATCATCATCATCATCATCATCATCACCATCATCATCATCATCATCATCATCATCATCATCATCATCATCATCATCATCATTATTGTTGTTGTTGTTAACATCATTTTAGTAAAGCGGAAAAAAACCTAGCTCGATGGTCACACACACACACACACGCACACACGCACACGCACACGCACACACACGCACACACACATACATGCACACACACAAACACACCACACACACACACACACACACACACACACACACACACACACACACACACACAAACAAACACACACACTCACTCACACTCACACACACTAACACATACACACATACACACATACACACACACACACACATACACACACACACACACACACACACACACACACACACACACACACACACACACACACACACACACACACACACACATACACACACACTATAAACGACAACTATTGACATAACAATTTGTAATAGCAGAGGCACGTTCGGCAGGTATCTGAAATCAATGAAAGAGTCCATTGACTTCGCAGACATCAACTGGCCTCAGGCTTTTCTAGAAACTTGTTTCTCAGAACCATTTTGTTATTTTATTCAGAACAACAGTCTGGGCGATATAGGGTCATTGACACTATATAGATAAATCAAGAGACACGTTTTTGTTGTTAGTGTTGTGTGTTCCTCAGTCGAACACTTTTGGGATCACCCAGAGTCTGCTCTCTGTCTTACTTATCATGTCTAGTCTGGGTATTTCTGTGGGGACCCTACACTTAAAATGATGTAGGCTTATGCTTTGAAAGGTTATATTGAAACTGTCTTCAGCCTTGCTAATAAACTCTTTACATCAATCTCTGTCTTACCCATTATGTCTAGTCTGGGTATTTCTGTGGGACGCTACACTAAAATTAATGTTGTAGGTCTGTGTTTTGAAAGGTTACATTGAAACTGTCTTCAGCCTTAATAAACTCTTAATATCAAAACTGTACTCTCCATTCAAGGTATATAAAAAAAATTTAGAGTATGATATTTCAATATGATTTATGATCCAGGTACTAGAACACAGCCATACAGGCAAATGTCTCATCTGAAGTGTACTGATGATCCTACTGAGATTTCTAGGTGTGAATGAATGAGATGTGATGCGTTTTCTGGTTTGTTTCTTAGTGTGTTAAGCTGGGAACACATGTACCCAACACAAAAATAACAAAGCCGTTATTTTTTCCTGATTGAAAGAATATCATAGTTTTTCCTGCAATACAAAAGAGCTTTTCACTATTGTTTTCCGTTCTTAGAATAACGCTCCAAGGTTCACCAATGGTGAGATTTTGAGTATGCAACCGTCTGCTCATTATGAAATCAGCTGCAATTTGACTTCGGGAATAAAATGCATACGTTTTTTTAAAAAAATCATCGTTCCTGTCGGTACACGATGCCTACTCTTTCAAAAAGTTGCACGGGTTTTTAACGTGTGCGCAAGATGTTCTGCGTGCTTTTGTATTCGGAACCTCGGTTTAAAATCTCATCCGAAGGATTTTTACGGGAGCGGAGTCGGTACTGATGTTAACTCCAGAGGAAATAATCCAGCAAATAGAGCGTCTTGATAGTGGTTTGAACCTGTGCTTTCATATTACAAACTCAACGCTCTAAACACCTGGCTATGCCACCCCACCCCCACCCCCTACTGACCATTTGAAAAAAAAAATCCCCTCTACTAACCTAAACTCAATCTCTCTGAGGTCACCTACGCAGCAGAAGAACAAGTTACAGCAGAGGTTATGTATCCCAGGCCAGGATTTCCACATATCCGGAGCGTAAAAAGCTCACCCAATCAAAAACCGACCTCTTACACCTGTGGGTGAATGACCTGGCCAGCATGGTAATCGCTAGCTGCCCTGACCGCTAGCTGTCCACGAAGGTGTTTGCTATATAGGGTCCCTTGGCCTGCCCTGACTGACCCCACTGAGGATTGATTACGGTGCTGATCTGTGTGTGAGAGAGAGTTATCGCAGAGCGTGGTGAAAGATTGGTGTGCAGGGCATTATGTCATGTTTCTTGTAGCTAATGGTGTGGGTGTTGAGAGGGTGATAAAGACTGTCTGGCGGTAGTACGTTTTCTGTGAAATGTTTTATAGTTAGAGATTTTGTTTATGAAAAAATGTTCGCTAGTTTAGATTTAGATTGAATAATGAAACATGTTTGCTAGCTTATATCTAATTAAATAATCTCTCTCTCTCTCTCTCTCTCTCTCTCTCTCTCTCTCTCTCTCTCTCTCTCTCTCTCTCTCTCTCTCTCTTCTCTCTCTCTCTCTCTCTCTCTCTCTCTCTCTCTCTCTCTCTCTCTCTCTCTCTTCTCTCTCTCTTTCTCTCTCTCACTCTCTCTTTCCACACGTCGCTGGAATGGTCCGTTGGAAAGGTAATCGCTAATACGAATGGTTCCAGGATCGTCGCAGGAGCCGCCAGAACGTTCCCATAAAGGCCTACAGCCGCGAACCGCCCTGGGGACTCCAACTCCCTGATTTATCCTCAGGGATGGTGTCTAAACACGACACACGTGTGCATGCTACTTTTTTAAACTTGTTTTCACCCACTCCTACAGGCGCACAACGGTCTAATCTTCCGAAAAGCGTAACAGGATTGTAACGTGTGCGCAAGATGTTCTGCGTGAAATCACACACGGGACCTCCGGTTTATAGTATCATCCAAAAAAGTTCTTGAGGGTTGAGGAGTGGAGGGGGAGGAATGGAGTCGGCACTGATGTTAACTCCAGAGGAAAAAATCCTTTTGAACGTGATTCGAACCCTGATCAGCAAAACATGAGCGCAATGCGCATCATTCGGATCAGACTATTAGCCGAGGCCCCGTGTGCAAACGCACGCAGAACATCTTGCGCACACGTTAAAACCCCGTTTCGCCTTTCGGAAGAGCAGGCCATTGTGTGCCGGTAGGAGCGGATGACAAAATTATATTAAAAATCCCAGCTTGCACACAGGTGTCGTGTTTAGACACCATCTCTGAGGAAAAATCGGGGAGTTGGGAGTCCCCAGAGCAGCTCAGGGCTGTATAAAAAAAACAAAAAAAAACAACAAAAAATAGGTAGGCGCTGTACTTGCGGCGACGCACTCTCCCCAGGGAGAGCAGCCCGAATTTCACATAGAGAAATCTGCTGTGACATAAAGTGGTCTAAAATATATTTTAATAATATCACTCTAACAACCAAGCTATCCAGTTCCCCCCTGCACTGGAGCGCAAGTGTGTCAACTAATCTTTAGGGTGTCCATCGGTATAGCGTCCATATGGCCACAGCGTTTGTGGCCCAGCTTGATACTAAGAAGGGTGTTTGCACACAACTCTGGTGTGGCTGTAGAGAGGCGGCAGGTAGTATTGGAAAGGAGGAAAAAAACCAGACACTTGTGGTCACAACTCTAGAGCTAGAGGCCGATAATGATTGTTAGTAGCAAAATAATGTTGGTGGGGTTTGACAGAGAGAGAGAGAGAGAGAGAGAGAGAGAGAGAGAGAGAGAGAGAGAGAGAGAGAGAGAGAGAGAGAGAGAGAGAGAGAGAGAGAGAGAGAGAGAGAGAGACAGAGACAGAGACAGAGACAGAGACAGAGACTGAGAGACAGAGACAGAGAGACAGAGAGACAGAGAGACAGAGAGAGACAGAGAGAAACAGAGAGAGACAGAGACAGAGACAGAGACAGAGACACATAGAGACAGAGACACAGAGAGACACAGAGAGACAGAGAGAGAGAGACAGAGAGAGAGAGTGTGTATGTGTGTGTGTTTGTGTCTAAGTGTGTGTGTATGTGTTTGTTTAAGTGTGTATTTGTGCGCGTGCGTGCGCACGTGTGTGTGTGTGTGTGTGTGTGTGTGTGTGTGTGTGTGTGTGTGGTGTGTGTGTGTGTTAATGTACTACCGATTACAATGATGGAAGCCTATTCCTTTGTTAAACTTGGTGTACAATCAATAGGACCACCGTGTGGTAGGCCTAGGCTGTTGAAAAGGGAGAGAGGTGACTGCCCTCTTGCAGAACACCGCGGGTTATCGAAAAGCAATTGCGAAGGAAGGTAGGCTCTTTCACTCCTGTGGGACCATTTGCTTAGGTTAATTATCGTCTGTTGTCGACGAGAGGGAGGAGAGAGAGAGAGAGAGAGAGAGAGAGAGAGAGAGAGAGAAGAGAGAGAGGAGAGAGAGAGAGAGAGAGAGAGAGAGAGAGAGAGAGAGAGAGAGAGAGAGAGAGAGAGAGAGAGAGAGAGAGAGAGAGAGAGAGAGAGAGAGAGAGACAGACAGACAGACAGGACAGACAGACAGACAGACAGACAGACAGACAGACAGACAGACAGACAGACAGACAGACAGAGACAGACAGACAGACAGACAGACAGAAACATAGAGACAGACAGAGAGACAGAGACAGAACGACAAAGAAATAGGCAGAGATAGAAAGAGAGACAAACACAGGCAAACCAATACACAAAGAATAAAAAGGAAGGACCGCATGAAAGGAGACATAGCACCAGACAATGTTGTCATGTACATATGTTTTGTAACGTTGTAATACCATCAGATGTTTTTCAAGATAAGAAAATGGAATAGAGACGGAGATTGAAAAACGCAAAGTAAAGGGCAAACAGATCTGATTGCAACGAAGTCATCATTGTGCATAAAACAAAGCCGAGAAAGACATGTAAACGCCCTAAAGCAAACAGACACACACACAAACAAAACAAACACACAACCCAACCTAAATCAGATTTGATTACAGCCGTATATTGAGGTCATCATGTGCAGTATGAGATGTAGCTTCAGAAAACGTGACTTCGTTTCTCTTTGTAAATGTTTAATTCACTGACCAAAGAAAGTAATAAATGGAATACTAATAAATAATACATATAGAAAGTGTACATACTGGGAGAAGATAAGCGTGTGTAAGCATCACTAGTAAGAGTTCACGTTGTAATTTGGGAGGCTATTATTTTTTGATTTGAGGGAGGGGAGTGTGTTTGTTTTACACACACACACACACACACACACACACACACACACACACACACACACACACACACACACACACACACACACACACACACACACACACACACACACTCACTCACTCACATATGTATGTGTATATATATATATATATATATAAGAGAGAGAGAGAGAGAGAGAGAGAGAGAGATATATATATATATATATATATATATATATATATATATATATATAATAATATTATATATATATATATATATATATATATATATACGCACACATACGCCAGCGGATAACGTGGCCGTTTTCGAATCCAAATGGTCACAAAGTCTTGGTTTGTAGGTATCTTGGTGGTACTTGGTGAAAGAAGAATAGAGGGGTCATCTTCTTGTTCTTGTTGTTCTTGTTCTTGTTCTTGTTCTCCTCCTCCTCCTCCTCCTCCTCCTCCTCCTCCTCCTCCTCCTCCTCCTCCTCCTCCTCCTCCTCTTCTTCTTCTTCTTCTTCTTCTTCTTCTTCTTCTTCTTCTTCTTCTTCTCTTCTCTTCTTTTTCTTCTTCTTCTTCTCTTCTTCTTCTTCTTTCTTCTTCTTCTTCTTTCTTCTTCTTCTTCTTCTTCTTTCTTCTTCTTCTTCTTCTTCTTTCTTCTCTATGTGATTCTCGATTAAGTGATGCGTAACCATTCTAATGTCATAT
>JASPKP010005081.1:12500-15000 GCA_030674155.1 Stramonita haemastoma | reverse complement strand
TTGTACTGTATTGTATGCGTTGTATTGTATTGCATTGCATTACATTACATTACATTGTATTGTATCGTGTTGTGTTGCTTTTGTATTATATTGATGCATTGTATTGTATTGTACTGTATTGCATTGTATGATATTGTATTTGTATTGTACTTATTGTGTTGTATTGTATTGCATTGCATTGTATTGTTTTGTATTGTACTTATTGTATTGTATTGCATTGCATTGTATTGTATTGTATCGTTTATTGTACCGTATTGCATTGTATCGTGTTGTTTTGTGTTGTATTGCATTGTGTTGTATTGTATTGTATTGTATTGTATTGTATTGTATTGTATTGTATTGTATTGTATTGTATTGTATTGTATTGTATTGTATTGTATGTAACCACTTATAGTCACGGAAGAATTCCATGCGTGAACTTCGGACTGCTCTCCCGGGGAGAGTGCGTCGCCACAAGAGTAGCACCACCCTTTTTCCCGTTCCTGTCTGTATGTGTATTTGTTTCCCGTCAAAGCGACTTTTTTTTTATACAGAATGTTGCCGAGAAACAACACTCTTGTTGCCGTGGGTTCTTTTGTGTACACTAAACGCGTGTTACACACGGGACCTCGGTTTTATCACTCACCGGAAAGACTACAACCCAGACCACCACTCTCGGTCTTGTGGATAGGGGAAAAGTTTCGGGCACAAACGGGATTCGAACCACCACATACCGGACCCGGACTTTTTGCTTTCTAGTCAGGTGCGCTACCTCTAGACCACAGATCCACAGATCACGAGTGCTTATTCCATTATCCTCGATATAAAAGAATAAAAGAAAGAAAGAAAAAAGAGAAAAGGGATGTCAGTCTTCCCTGGCCCCAATGGGGATGCCAGGGGCCTGTCAGATTAAACAGTATCCCCCTCTTCAGGAAATTCCTGTGCTAGGATGTCCCTCTTTTCTATCCCTCTCTTTGTTTGTGTCTTGTTCCTTTTCTCCCTGTCACCTCCTTCTTGTCTTCTTTCTGCCTCTTTGGTCCATTCTCCTGCCTTTTTTTCCAGACAGACTGAAAAGATAATAATTATCTTCCACAGCCTGAAGTCGGGTGCGCTGCGCCTGGCTTGTCAGGCGCTTAACGGCAGCGCAACGCATTTTCTTCATAACGGACAACAATATTTTGCTGTCATGAGCGTTCAAAGAAAAGAGAAGAAGAAGAAGAAGAAGAAGAAGAAGAAGAAGAAGAAGAAGAAGAAGAATGAGAAGAAGAAGAAGAAGAAAGAAGAATTAGAGAAGAAGAAGAAGAAGAAGAAGAGAAGAAGAAGAAGAAGAAGAAGAAAAAAGAAGAAGAAGAAGAAGAAGAAGAAGAAGAAAGAAGAAGAAGAAGAAGGAAGAAGAAGAAGAAGATGAGAAGAAAGAAGAGAAAGAAGAAGAAGAAGAAGAAGAAGAAGGAAGAAAGAAGAAGAAAGAAGAAGAAGAAGAAGAAGAAGAAGAAGAAGAAGAAGAAGAATTGAGAAGAAAAAAGAAGAAGAAGAAGAAGAAGAAGAAGAAGAAGAAGAAGAAGAAGAAGAAGAAGAAGAAGAAGAAGAAGAAGAAGAAGAAGAAGAAGAAGAAGAAAGACGAAGAAGAAAGAAGAAGAAGAAGAAGAAGAAGAAGAAGAAGAAGAAGAAGAAGAAGAAGAAGAAGAAGAAGAAGAAGAGAAGAACCCAGTATATATTTGAACCCTGACTCTGAGCTACCATAAGGTCACGATATAGACTTCCTAACCACGAGACCATGTATATTGTTGACGCAAAAACTTAAGCCACGTTTCCACAACACGTGAAAACTGTCTCCTTTTTTCCTGATAAGGACAGACTCCCCACTTAGGGACCTCTCACACACACACGAATCGCTAGCCGGCAGTTATTTTGGAGAGGCTACTTTTGGCCAGGCATTTGGGCGGTTGACTGGTCGAACCTCTTTCGCCCGACCTGTCAACTAACTTGTTGTACAAGATGTTGGAATTTTTACAGAGTGGGTGATCTGTCTCGAGGCAAAAGAAGAGGAATGGGGGAGAGAGGGGGGGAGGAAGGGAGAGAGAGAGGGGGGGGGGGAGAGTGGGAGAGAGAGAGGGGGGGGAGAGAGAGAGGGGGGGGGGGAGAGAGAGAAGAGGGGGGGGGGAGAGAGAGAGAGAGAGAGAGAGAGAGAGAGAGAGAGAAGAGAGAGAGAGAGAGAGAGAGAGAAGAGAGAGAGAGAGAGAGAGGGAGGAGAGAGAAGAGAGGAGAGAAATAGTGAGATAGACAGACAGGAGAAGACAGAAACAGAGAGACACAGACAGACAGACACAGGTGTGTGTGTGTTGTGTGTGTGTGTGTGTGTGTGTGTGTGTGTGTGTGTGTGTGTGTGTGTGTGTGTGTGTGTGTGTGTGCGTGTGTGTGTGTGTTGTGTGTATGTGTATGTGTGTGTGTCTGTGTGTGTGTGTAAAGTTACAGAGAGAGACACAGACAGACTGACAGACAGACAAGGAAAGACAGAAACAGA
>JASPKP010005081.1:0-7500 GCA_030674155.1 Stramonita haemastoma | reverse complement strand
AAACCCCACCAACTGAATTTTCGATCTGAAGCCATCCACATGACCTACAATGGCTCTACTACAACAACCATAGACACCTAAAAACTCACTCTGTGAATTACTACGTTGTTTGAAACAGTGGAATCAACCTACGTCTCAAGTCAGGTTGTTTTTTTTTCAAAAATGGATACCGGAAATAACTCCAGTCTCAATACGCATGCGGCGATGACACCGGAACTGATGCGGGACATACGTCAGCGGGTGCAGGGTATGCGGCAGTGGGTACGCATGTCGGATTTGGACACGGACAAGCAGCCCAACCTGATCCTGTCTGGGAGTACCAAGAGAGGCTCGGGCTCTTTCGTTCAGCAGCGTCAAGCCGCTTTTATGAGGTAGGGATGAGTATGTGTGTGTATGTGTGTGTATGTGGTAGGGGAGGGGAGGGGGGGAGAGGGAGTGTAGGTGTGGGTGAGAGGAGGGGTGTGGGGGGTGGGGGTGTGGGGGGTGTTGTGTGTTGTGTTGTGTTGTGTTGTGTTGTGTGTGTGTGTGTGTTGTGTGTGTGTGTTTGTGCATTGTGTGTGTGTGTGTGTGTGTGTGTGTGTTGTGTGTGTGTGTTGTGTTGTGTTGTGTATGTGTGTGACTCAAGACTCAAGACTCAAAATATGTGTGTGTGTGTGTGTGTGTGTGTGTGTGTGTGTGTGTGTGTGTGTGTGTGTGTGTGTGTGTGTGTGTATGTGTGTGTGTGTGTGTTGTGTGTGTGAGTGTGTGTGTGTGTGGTGTTTGGTTGGTTGGGTTGGGTTGGATTGGGTTGTTGTCGTTGTTGTTGTTGTTGTTGTTGTTGTGTGTGTGTTGTGCGCGCGTGCGCGTGTGTACGTGTGTGTTTGTGTGTGCCTGCGCGTGTGCGCGCGCGCACAAATGTGTATGTATGTGAGCGTGCATAGGTGTATGTTTGCTATACCAGGAGACCACAATTCATAAAAGATATGTTTATTTCAGAAGCTTTGTTTTGTTTATTTTTTGTTGGGTATTAGAGGGAATCTTTTCATTGTTTCAGCTTTTTGTTTGTTTGTTGGGGGGGGGGGTTGGACAAAGGGGGTGGTACACATTTTTCAGATGGTGCTTTGAATAAACAATGCATTAGCTTTTCTTTACAGATCTAGTACTCTCTCTAAAAAAAAAAAAAAAAAAAAAAAGAAAGTAGAATTACTCTTTAAATAAAAGGACAACAGGGGGAAAAAGAAAAGCAAAGCAGGATAATGAACTAAAAGAAAAACAGCACAATGCAACGAAACAAAATGCAGTCTGTCTCAATGTCTTAGGCCCCCATCAACCATTCCCTTCTCCTCTCCGTTGGTTCTTCTACAAACACAGGTGTGTGTGTGTGTGTGTGTGTGTGTGTGTGTGTGTTTTGTGTGTGTGTGTGTGTGTGTGTGTGTGTGTGTGTGTGTGTGTGTGTGTGTGTGTGTGTGTGTGTGTGCGTGCGGATATGCGACATGCGCGCGCGCACAAATGCGTATGTATGTCAGCGTGCATAGGTGTATGTTTGGTACACCAGGAGACCTAAGTTCATAAAAATTATTCATATTCACAGTGCAGTTTAATTTCATTCCATTCCAAATACCTTAACCATACCATGAAGGGCAATTACAACACTGACAGGTAGGTACATACATTTAGCTATAATAAGAATGAGTGTACAGCACGGAGAAAGCTACACATACACACACACGCACACACACAACATACACACACACGCACGTACGCACGCAACAACACACATACACACACACACAAACACACACACACACACTAACACACATACACACACAACACACACACACACACACACACACAACACACACACACACACACCACGCACGCACGCACCACACGCACCAAACACACACAACACCACACACACACACACACACAACACACACACACACACACACACACACACACACACACACACACACACACACCACACACACACACACACACACACACAGCGCGCAATTTAACAACACAGTTATAGTCACAACAAAACATACACTAAAAAATCACACTATAAACATTATTGAAGCGATACAGACAGATAAAGACCATGCGTCGCTGGGATGGCAAGTGGTATGCCATGAGGATGGGAAGAGGGGGGGGGGGTTAAAGGGAGAGGGTGCCTCAGGAGGGTGGGGGTAGTAGGGGGCAGGAAGAGGCGCGACACCTGTTACGTTTGATTTGATTTGATTGATTTGATTTGAACCCAAGTGTCGAACGTGAACTTCCTACACTTACAGTTAAGTTCAGAATAGACCTAAGACAGTTTCATTCGAAGCTTAAGGAAGAAGGATGGTTTTTGAGACGTTGCTGTTTCATGCGTGAGTTTTGAAGTGAAGTGTTATGTTGGGTTTTTTGTTGGATTTTATTTTATTGTTGATATCATTGTTGTTATAAGGTTTTTGTTTTGAGGTTGTTTTTTGGTTGTTGTTGTTTTTTTTTGGGGGGGAAGTGTTTCATTTGTGTGTGTGCTTGTGTGCTTGTACGAGCGCCTGTGTGTGTGTGTGTGTGTGTGTGTGTGTGTGTGTGTGTGTGTGTGTGTGTGTGTGTGTCTGTGTGTGTGTGTGTGTGTGTGTGTGTGAATGAACTTATAGACACAAACAGAAACAAACAAAGACGGACAGACACCAATGGTGAGATTTTGCATATTCGACCGTTTCTCCCCCACCATAAATGTAGCCGCATTCCGACTTCGGGGATGTATGCTGGGTATGTTCGTGTTTCCTGTAACCCACCGAACGCTGATATAAATGATGAGATCTTTAACGTGCATATTTAATCCTCTGCATGCATATACACACGAAGGGAATTAAGGCACAGGTAGGTCTGTACTTGATGTTGACCTGGGAGATCGTAAAAAAATCCCCATACCTTTAATTCACCAGACTAGACGCCACCGAGATTTGAACCCACGACTTCATGGACCCATGGGATTGAAGTCGAAGGGTTTTAACCACTCGGCCATAGCGTCCGTCAGATTGTTTACAAGTCTTATAAGGCACAAGTGTGGCTGTAGCCTACTTCTTGTTTCTTTCCGGGTTTAGTTTTTTTTTTGTAACTGTTTTGCTTTGGTTGGGTGTGTGGTTGGTTGGTTGGTTGGTTGGGTGATGGGTAGGTGGGAGGGAGGGAGGGAGGGTGGGTGGGTGGGTGGGTGGTTGGTTGGATGGTTGGTTGGCTGGTTCGTTGGTTGGTTCATTCATTCGTTCATATTTTGCTTTGTTTTGGTTTACTCAGTTTCAAGCTTTCTTTTTTCCCTCTTTAGTCTGGTCTGATTCGGGTTACTTGGGTTTCTTCGTAACTTTCCTTTTCCCTTTTGCTTCGTTTACTCGTTTCTCCGTTTCTTGGGTGTCACGTAACACAGACATTCTTTTTTCCTGTGCCATCTCCACAGGTCGTCCTCCCAGTCCAGCCTCAACTCCAGCAACTCCAGCCTGAGGTCACCCACCTCCCCGAGGAGACAACCCCCAGGCCAGGAGGAGGACTCCAAGCCCACCTCCCCGCCCCCCATCTACCTCCCCACCATCCCCAGCAAGACCCTGAAAGATCGCGCCAGCCACAACAACAAACAGCACGGTGACGTCACCAAACGGAACGGCGACATGATGACGGAAGACGATGAAGGCGTCCGGAAAGTCCGAAGACTCAGCTCCAAGAGCTCCCAGCGCTCATCCTGGTCCTCAGGGAAAGAGCAGACGCCTCGAGGTCCCTCACCGGAGAAGGGAGCCGAGGAAGAGGAGGTGGAGGTGGTGGTAATGAGGCGAAAGGTCCAGCAGAGCTCGACTCTGCACCGACAGAACGCTACGACCTCAAGTGACAGGCGGAGCGCGGGAACAGGCAGCCGACCCACCTCAGCAGGAGGTTCTGGCGGAAGGATGCTTCGGTCTTCGGGAGTTCCAGACCTTCATCCGCGCGTTCAGATAGGATGGCGTCGCCCAGAAGCAGTTCTAGACCCTCATCCTCACGTTCTGGTAGGATGGCGTCGCCCAGAAGTAGTTCCAGACCGTCCTCCACTCTGTCTGACCTGAACGGGTCCTTCAGCATGTTCGAACCCAAGGAGAACGGGGACCCTGAGATGGTTTTCGGGAGGCGGGATTCCGCCATGAGTGAGTCCGGGAAAGGAAGAGAGCTGAGAGAAGAGGAGGAGGAGGAGGAGGAGAGACGCGGGAGTGTGGGGAGTGGGGTGCACCATCCGAAGTCTGCCTCCACCTCGCGGAGAGGATCTGAAGGGTCTAGCAGGTCCAGTACCAAGTCTAACCGACACCGCCCTTCCTTCCACACCATCCAGGGATCCTCCACGCCCGTCCTGCAGCGCCATTCTAAAGATTCCTCCTCCTCCGAAGCGTCAGCGTCGTCGTTCTCCTCCCCTCGCTCTCTCCCTCCGGCCCCTCTGAGGCTGGATTCTCTGGACCAGGAATATGCGCTGCCCTTCCCTTCCCCTCCTCCCCCTCCCATGCTGGCCTCACCCCCACCCACCCTTCCCTCTCCGCCTCCCACACCCCAGCAGCCTCCCTACTACCACCCCCACCCCCTTCCCCTCCCCTGCCGGCGGAGACAGGGGAGAGAGACGTGACGTCCGAGGAGGTCACGACCCCCCTCTTCCAGCCTCGTCCGCCCTCCATCCTGTCTGCCCACCCCCTCCCTACCCCGCCCCCTACCCCGAAATCCACGTCCGATGGATTTTCCCAATCCGGGGAGGGTCAGGTGGTGGCGGTTTCGAGTACAGAAGGATTCCCTTCCCCTCCCGTATCCCCCACTTCTTTTCCCCCTCCCCCTCCCCTGTCGTCCGCTTCTTCCAAGAACGAGCAGGACAGCCAGCCTGATGCCGAGTTCTTCAATTTCTTGCCAGACTCCTTGCCTCACGATGACATAGGTGAAGGTCGGAATTCCATCAAGGTCACAGCTGGTGCGGACAAAACCGAGAGGGATAATAAGGATAAAGGAGGGATGTCTTCACAAAACACCAAGAACTCTTCTTCTGAAGAAGAAATGTCTGGACCTGACACGCAGATGACCTGGACCAAGACTGAAACTCGAACGGTCAGTAGTGGTGCTACTACTACTTCTTCAGTGGTGACCACCACGTCTGTCTCTGGAGGTCAGGTGGAGAGAGAGAAGGAGGAGAGGAGGAGAGAGAGGGGGAGAAGAGAGAGGCGGAGAGCGCAGGTGTCCCACCCCCGGTCATTCACTTTCCCCCGCCGCCAGACTACCCCCCTTCCCTCTCCCCTACTTTACAGGCCACCCGCGAGTCCACCTCCACCTCCACCTCCGCCTCCCTCCTGTCCCCGACCACCCCCTTCACCCCCAAGACGCCGTCCTCAGGGTGGGAGGAGTCTGACCACAGGCTGACCAGTACTTCCACCGACGTGGTTCTCGGGTACCTGGACACCGCCCTGGAGCCTTTCGCCTCTGCCCCGCCCACCCCCACCCCGGTCAGGCCCGCCCCGCCCTTGACCCTCTCTGACCTTCAGCATGACCTTCGGAACGACCTTCAGCGTCCTTCTCCACCTCCACCCCCTGCAGGGTCAGAGGTCAAGGCGCAAATAACCGTTCCTACCATCGTGACAGATTTCAGCAGCGATCCCTTACAATCCTCCACGGCGTCTTCTTCGACACACAGCGTGCTAAGCCCACCTCCTCCTCCTGAGAGCGAAAATCCCCCTGTCAAGAGAGAGAACAAGTTCACCAGCGTGGTCAAACACACCCCAGCAGAATCCATGTCTTCCTTTCTGGAGGTACAGCGCCTGCACATCGAGAAGAAAAAGAGCAAACCGTCCAAGCGGAGAAACACTCCCACCCAAGTAACCAAGTATGAAGGCAGCGTGAAAACGGTGAGGAAACACATCAAACCTGGCCACGTCGGAGAACTGAGAGAGTTCTTCATCAAACAGGACGATGACGAAGATGACCCGACTCTCTGGGTGGGAAAACGCCGCATGAGCCGACCGGCGATACGTAGCGAAAGTTCGGACGACGACGAGACGAAAAGTGGGTACACGACGACTTCCTCGGATAACGAGTATGACTTGGTACACGCTGAGAAAATCCACAGTCCTGATTCTTCAGAATCTCCCTCTCCTTTTGTAGGTGGTGCTTCTGCTGCTGCTGCCTCGACCCGCGCTGCTGAATACGGGCAGAACTGGGAGAGAGAGAGAGAATATCCATCACAACCAGCAGTGGAGGGTCGACTCCTAGAGTGAAAGAAAGCGGCGAAGAAGTAGAAGAAGGGCGTGTGTTTCGAGAGAGAGACACTACAGCGCCTAGTAGCCCCGAAACACAAATGGCTGCAGTGAGTGCAAGTGAGAGGGGAGCTGTCGAAGCAGAAAGTGTTATTTCTTCTCCCTTTTCCTTCACTGCCTCGCCTCCCCTGCATGCTGATTCAACCCTTCCCTCTCACACAATGGCCGCACAACATGGCCACCCCCTCCTCCCCCTCCTCCCTGCCCCCCTCCCTTCTTCAGGAATGCAGCAGACAGAACATAAAAGCAACAGTTCAACAACTCGAGCCGAAGGGGGCAAGACTGTGAAAGAAGAAGAAGAAGAAGAAGGAGAAGGAAGAGGAAGAGGAGGAGGAGGAGAAATAAGTCCTCATTTCGCTACTACGACCAGTTTCTTTGCTTCACAACCGGCTTCCAAAACACGTTCTTCGAGTTCTGAAAGCGAATCAAGCGAAGACGAGAAGGAAGACCATCAATTAGACTTTCAGCATTCTTCTTCCTCCCCAGACTCTAAAAAAGACTTTCGATCTCAAGTGACTGAACACGGGGGAACAACCACCACCACCACCAACACCCAGTCTACTGTCACAGTGACCGGTTTTGGCCGGGAAGGTTCAAACTGGGTCTCTGTCTCACGCCATGAGAGCAGCAGCGGCAGCGGGTGGTGTTGTCACCACTGAGCCCAGCCCGTTACAAGGTGACAGACAGTCCCTGATGGATGAAGAGAGCGCCCCTGGCAACGACAGCTCCCCCTCCCCTCCTCCTCCTCCTTCTCCTCCTCCACCTGCTGCTAAGGTCACAGGGACCAGCGAGGAGGGCTGGACAGAGAAGGTGGAAACGAGGGAGGAGGAAGGTGGGGGTGGTGTGGTGATGACAACTACTACTACTACCACCAGGGGAGAGGGGGGAGACTCCAGGACGATTTACTGGCCTGGCGACGGTAATAATGACAATGACAGGACGTCAGGGACTGGAGAGGGTGATGAGGGGCACACCACTATCCTGCGAGTTGGAAGCCATTCCTATGACTTTCCCTCTTCTTACTCTTCCACCCTGTCTGGCTTGGGGTTGGGGGAGGCAGTGGAGAAAGACAGCATCATTACTCAGGCTGCCACGGTGCAGGGAACAAGCCCCCACCACCACCACCACCAGCGTGGTGAGGACTCGCCCAGCTTCAGTCCGTCACCGTCACACACGCTGTCACACACACAGCTCTCCACGCCTGTCGTGCCGCCCCTTCCCCTCAGCCAGG
>JASPKP010005080.1:0-2500 GCA_030674155.1 Stramonita haemastoma | reverse complement strand
GTTGATTTAGAACCTCCCTGTATGTCTGATTGTTGTAACTGTGCTGATATGTGTGCTGATATGTGTGTTTTACAGCCTGAGGTGAACGATGATAATATTGTTGGTGCATTCGACACAGGAAATGTCAAACAGTAGTGGCTACTCTAACTGATAGACCCATACAGAAAAGGCTAAGAGACAGACAAAGAAATACACACTTTAGAAAATCTGTGCTACATCATTCAGACGGTGAAGATATTGTGACGTGCGAGTCAGACGACATTGTGATCCAGTAGCATGCCAACCAGACACTGAGCCAGTATGTGTGTACTGGTTTGTCAAACAGCAAGAGAAAAACATGTTAAAAGAGGAACGTGTCAAACTCGCCAGGAATGGGAGGCGAATCCAGAACACACTACACACGGAGACCCTATCGCGTGCTTCAAGGAACTTAGCGACACTTAGAGAACTATTACAACGGTTTCTTGGCTAGCCTAGACCTAAGGGTGTGTGACAAAGACTGGACGAAAGAAAGGCTCAGAATGCCGTAACATATCCGGACAGTAAAGTGTTTCGTGTCTCGATGTACATTACTAATCAATGCTGTGGTTTCCATGGCTTGGAGTAGCATCGTGTGTCAGCTTAAAGCAATTTTCGTTATTGTTATTCGGCAACCCCCTTCATGTATGGGCCAATGGCCTTTTTTCATGAATAAACCTTTCGAGTTCGAGTTCGAGTTCGAGTTCTCTCTCTCTCTCTCTCTCTCTCTCTCCTCTCCTCTCTCTCTCTCTCTCTCTCTCTCTCTCTCTCTCTCTCTCTCTCTCCTCTCCTCTCTCTCTCTCTCTCTCTCTCTCTCTCTCACACACACACACACACACACACACACACACACACACACACACACACACACACACACACACACACACACACACACACTCTAACAGTTGTGAGTTGCCGTATAGTAGAAGAACAGAAGAGGAGTGTAAATCCCGAAGTTAATCTAGCTGGATGCCAGTTTGCAGACTAGAAGAATCCAAATGTAACTATGGCACAGGAAAAAAACTGCCTCGTTATGTTACTGCTGTGATCCTGTTGAAATTAATGGGCACTGTTTCCCTTCAACATCAGTGCCAATTAGTGAGTGCTGCTGCTGCTGCTGCTGCTGCTGCTGATACTGCACGTGCTACTGCTATCCTCTCTTCATCACAGACCAGTGTCCATGGTCTCTAAAACTCTTGTCTGTTTGTCTGTCTGTCTTTCTGTCTTTCTGTGGCACTGTCTATCTTTCTGTGAGTTCTCAGCTCTGTCTGTCTGTCCGTCTGTCTGTCTGTCTGTCTCTCTCTGTGTCTCTGTCTGTCTGTCTGTCTGTCTGTCTGTCTGTCTGTCTGTCTGTCTGTCTCTCTCTATCTCTGTCTCTGTCTGTCTCTGTCTGTCTGTCTGTCTGTCTGTCTGTCTGTCTGTCTGTCTGTCTGTCTGTCTGTCTGTCTGTCTGTCTGTCTGTCTGTCTGTCTGTCTCTCTCTCTCTCTCTCTCTCTCTCTCTCTCTCTCCTCTCTCTCTCTCTCTCTCTCCCTCCTCCCTCTCCCTCTCCCTATGTGTCTCTCTTTACATATGTATGTATACATATATATAGTTATATATAGATAGATATATAGATAAAGATATACTATTGTACATATATATATATATATACATACAGATATATATATATATATATATATATATCAATATATATATCTATATCTGTCACTTTCTCACCCTCCTCTCACCCTCCTCTCTCTTTATATATATATATATATATATATATATATATATATATATATTATATATATATAAAGTGTGTGTGTGTGTGAGAGAGAGTGTTTGTCCCACGCTAACTCTCTCCCTCCACCTCTCTCCCTCATTCTGTCTGTCTGTCTGCTGTCTGTCTGCATGTCTGTCTACTCTCTCTCTCTCTCTCTCTCTCTCTCTCTCTCTTCCTCTCCTCCTCTCTCTCTCTCTTCTCTCTCTCTCTCTCTCTCTCTCTCTCTCTCTCTCTCTCTCTCTCTTTCAAGGTGAGGAGAAACTGCGTCACAACACTAACGACCTTACGTCAACACAAAGTCAATTATGCTCAAAGAAAAGAGCAAAAAGAAACCATCTTTCAGGCTTAAGTGAGTCCATCGAGTCTTTCTCAGTTTTTCACTTTATTTATATTTTATCTTTTGTTCTCTTCCAGAGACACTGCAACGAGTCTTGCGCAAAATCAAAATCAAATTTTTATTTCCAAACGGTACATTGAATGAGCATGGGGTTTTTTTTTGAGAGAGAGACATTTGATTTGATTTGATTTGATTTGATTTATTCTTTTATATCGAGGGTAATGGGATAAGCACTCTTGTGCTTTTTTTTTACATCCAGTACCCGTGTGTATACAGTTTTGTAAAATTCATCTGTTCCCAGAGAGAGAGAGAGAGAGAGAGAGAGAGAGAGAGAGAGAGAGAGAGAGAGAGAGAGAGAGAGAGAACACTGAACACTGAACAC
>JASPKP010005079.1:7500-16503 GCA_030674155.1 Stramonita haemastoma | reverse complement strand
TGATAATTCTTTCGTATGCAGAAGTTGAATGAGCTAGGCCTGACTTGCCAGAGGCTCAAGGGCAGTGCAAGGCATTAAATATTTATTTATTTTTATTTATTTATTCTTTTATATCGAGGATAATGGAATAAGCACTCATGTGCTTTTTTTTTTTTACATCCAGTACCCGTGTGTATGCAGTTTTGTAAATATTGTCATCTGTTCCTACCGGCACGCAATGGCCTACTCTTACGAAAAGCAGAACAGGATTTAACGTGTGCGCAAGATGCTCTGCCTGCGTTCGGACACGGAGCCTCGGTTTATAGTCTCATCCGAAAGATTTTGGGGGAGAGTGGAGTCAGCACTGATGTTAACTCCAGGGGGAAAATCCCCTCGACACCGGGAATCGAACTCAGGTCGTCAAATTGCGAGCGCAATGTTCTGACCACTAGGCTATCTCTACGTCTTATGCAACTCATGAATGCTATATTTTATCTAATATAGCAAGCAACCATAGATTATGACTGAGCGTTGGACGATGCCCATGCAGAAAGAGCCTCTGCTGGCTGCCATGGCTTTGCAGTTCTACTACTATGCTCACTTTTAAAACAGCCACTGTTCAGCTCGATTTTAGCCTGCTCTCACCTTCACCTTCAGCTATCCCGTAATCTTGTAGAACGTAGGGGCACCAACTAAAGATTTTGCAACCAGCTTGCTCTAGATAAACGATAAAAGCAATGACCATAGTGTTGATCACTTGATATTATTTGACAAAACGTGTGTTTTACTGATTATGACGAACATAGCGTAAGAATTTTCATTCCCATGAAATGGGTGATCGACTTATGATATTTTGGAATTTCATGAGTTGCGTAAGACATAGAGATGGATCATACTGCTCAAGTTTGTGGGGTTTTTTTCTCCCCATTTGATGATTATCACGTAAATTGACATTTCTTCTAAAGTGGCAAAACAGCACACTATTTTAGCTATTATTGGGCTGAATAGCAGTTATAGAACACAAAACTGGTATTTCTCTTCCGTGTGAACAAGGTTGTGTAAATGTGATATCAACTTTCGGAAAGATTTTTCTTGTTTCGGTGATTTCTATACAGCCTGAAAGCCGTTCTTTTCTAGAAAATTTGTTTTGTTTAATTCTCCAAGATGCTAACATCTATAAAAGAACAGCAGGTATTGCGATTAGATTTAAGTATTTTTACACCGGAAGAATCGGTGCTGGCCTAGCCAACATTCACTAGTAGCTTTCTTCTGCCTAGCGTAGGCCTATTTATTTATTTATTTATTTATTTATTTATTTATTCATTTATTCTTTTATATCGAGGATAATGGAATAAGCAATCATATACTATTTTACATCCAGTCCCCGTGTGTATACAGTTTTGTAAATGTCATCTGTTCCCACCGGCACACGATGGCCTACTCTTCCGAAAGGCGGAACAGGATTTAACGTGTGCGCAAGATGTTCTGCGTGCGTTCGCACACGGGGCCTCGGTTTAAAGTCTCATCCGAAGGACTTTTGCGGAGAGTGGAGTCAGCACTGATGTTAACTCCAGGAGAAAAATTTCCTCCACCGGAATCGAACCCGGGTTGTCAAATTGCCAGCGCAGTGTAACGTTGCTTAGTTACCATCAGGTCATGTCATCAGGATCTCAGAAAAGCAATTTCCTGTCCTGTATCTGAGTGGATAGGTAGTTTTGACTACAATCATGTGGTCCATGAAATCAGGGGTTCAAATATATGCACTGGCGTATGTGATGAGTGAATGAAGAGAATTTGACGATCATCTGTGCCAACTGAAAACACAGACCTGCCAGTGCCTTCGTTTCCTCTGTGTATGCATAAGTTCAAAGATGCACGTTTAAGTTATTATACTTCATGTCAGCGTTCTCTGGGGGACGGACACATGAACATACCCAGCATGCAGCCTGTACCTGGGGAGGGATGGGCTCCGCAAAGTTCAAGTTGCCCATAAGTAGCACAGCCTGACAAGGTAAGTGCAGTGGTCTGAGACCCTTATGGTGTTGAGGGAAGGAAGAGGAGGTAGAGAAGAGAGAGAGAGAGAGAGAGAGAGAGAGAGAGAGAGAGAGAGAGAGAGAGAGAGGAGAGAGAGAGAGAGGAGAGAGAGAGAGAGAGAAGATGTTTTGGGGCAAGATTGCACAAATGTCCATAACGGCATCAACCCGTGCCCACAGTGCACACCAGACCTGGAAACAGGAGACAACATCAAACATTTTATTGGTTAAAACTCCAAACTTGAATTAAAAAAAAAAAAGTGACTTAACAGTAAAGGGATGCGCTGTCTGAAATATCAATACCTTGATATTCATTGGGAAATTGAGATTATTTGCTGTATATCTAGAGAAACTCGAAACTGCTATAAAGCCGACTTATATTGATCACCATTATTTTTTAAACTTATTGTCTTAAGTTGTAAAACAGATGCAAGGGATTGCAAACTCATAAGGAGAAGGGAAGCCAGAGACAGAGCATTAATTTCTGTTCTTATCATCCACCAGCAAGATGCGTGCCAGAAACTACGTCACCATTGGCACTTGGAATGTACAGACACTAAGAGCCACAGGCAAAGTGGAAGAACTGACACATGAGATGGCCAGATACCAATGGCACATCCTTGGGCTCTGTGAAGTAAGGTGGAAAAACATGGGGAGAAACAACGACCCAGGAAGACCACAAAATATACTTCAGTGGAAAACAGGATAAGCATGAACAGGGCGTTGGGTTCCTCATTCACAAGGACATCGTGAACACCGTCATAAGCTGCCAGCCAGTGTCCAGCAGACTTATTACCATCCGCTTGAGAGCAACCCCCTTCAACATCACAGTAGTTTTGGCATACGCCCTTACATCAGACTGTAGGGACGAAGCCAAAGAAAATTCTACAGCCAGCTACAAGGGGGGTTCTAAATTAAATTCCCAAGACAGGCATCCGTGTTGTACAAGGTGACTGGAATGCCAATATAGGAGTAGATGCCTACAAAGACTGGGAGGGCATTTGTGGACCACACTGCAACAAAGAAACAAATGAAAGAGGCTTGAGACTCCTGGAGTTTGCTAGTAACAACAATCTCCAGCTAGTGAATACACTTGCCCCACATAAAAAATCCAGAAGATGGACATGGAATAGCCCAAATAGAGAACACCACAACCAGATAGATGACATCATGGTGAAGAGACGATTTCAGTCTAGTGTAAAAATTGCACGGACACGAAACTTCCCAGTTACGGACATAGGGAGTGACCATGATCTTGTAATGATGACATTCTGACTCCGTCAAAAAAAAAAAAATCACAAGCAGAACAACATCAGGATCAAGTTTGAACTCATGATTGCCCACAAAGCTGTATTCTACACCATGTCGAATGCCTTCTTAAACACACACACACACACACACACACACACACACACACACACACACACACACACACACACACACACACACACACACACACACACACACACACACACACACACACACAAAGTTTTTGGGTGTGGAAGTTCTCAGTACATATTTGGCGCATGCAAGTTTTCGGTATTCATCTAACGGAAGTATTCCAACTTCTTGATATGTTTCAATTGCTGATGCATGAAAAGGTACACCAAGAGTAAGCCTGTATGCTTTACAGTCTATACTTTGGAGCTTCCTCAATAAATATTTAGGAGCATTAAAAAAGACTTCTTGTCCGTATGTCAGTTTTGATCTGATTATTGATGTTGATAAATGTTTAAAGATAAAAACTTTGCATCAGAAGACGTTAAAGTAAAATCTGATATTCTTTTTCCAAAACGAGCACAGCAAATACGTTCTTTAACAACTATTGGTACATACGTGGCGGACCTTTACGAGCAATCTAAACTTGATAAAAGGAATGTAGATTCACAGAAAATGGTTCCACCTTGCCCTTCTTGGGAAATGAATCAGGCACATTTTGATATCAATTACACAGACATGAAGAAGGATGAAAATCCTAATGTTTTGGCAGCCACTGTTAGATCATATATTCATGACAACTACTGTAGTTATCTTAAAGTGTACACTGATGGTTCACTTCTGAATAATAACCAAGCTGGTTCAGCTTTTGTTATACCAGCACTCAAAGTAGAAAAATCATATTTTATAGGTGTAAATCTGTCAGTATTTACAGCTGAACTGGTTGCAATTTTAATGGCTTTAACATATGTGCTAGATAACCCATATTGTTTTTTCCATGTCTTACTTTGTGTGGATTCTAAATCAGTTTTATATGCCATAAAATCTGCAGATTACAAGAATCATTCAAAACTTATATTAGATATAAAACACACAGTCCACCTTCTAAGTTTAAGAGACATATTTGTTACTCTTCTTTGGGTTCCTTCACACATTGGATTGTACTGTAATGAATGGGTTGATTGGGCTGCTAAGAGAGGTGCGAGCAATAGAAGTGGAAACAGTGAGCTACATATTCCTTTATCTATCAAAGAAGGATATCATTTGTTAGAACAAGCATCCTTAAGCAAGTTTAATGAAATAATACAAAAGAGAACAGTTTGCAAAATGGGTTCCAACCAGATAAAAAGTGTCTTTAAAAGTATACATCAGTCAAAGATTTATACAAATGTGGTCAGAGAAAGACAGCTTCAGGCGTTATTTTTTAGAATCCGATTAAACGCTTTTGTCACAAAATTTAGTAAGGATGTTAAATGCTTATGTGGAAACAATAATATTTCAAATACCCATATTGTACTTGAATGCAAGACTTTAAAGCCTTATTTACCTAGTTTTACCGAAACTTCCCTCGAACAAGTTCTGGATGATGTCAAGTTAGTGTTTGCTATTGCTAAGGGTTTATTGTTAAGTCCCATAGGGCATTTGTTATAGTTACATCATTTTTCTATTTTGAATTTTACTCTTCCCTGTTAATTTAATGTTTAGCATACAGTTTCGCCTTATGTAATGAGAATAACTTCAACCACAATTACAAACTTGCACAAAATACACTCACTCACACACACACACACACACACACACACACACACACACACACACACACACACACACACACACACACACACACACACACACACACACACACACACACACCAGATTTCCTTTTTAAAATAAAAAATAAATATTCAAGTATATACTTTAATGCATATATCCCTCATCATTATCCTTGTCTTTCTCTCCCTTTCTCTCTTTATGTTATCAACATTTTGATATTAAATATTTTATTAGTATTATTATTCTATATGTTTATTGTGTGTTTGTATTTGTTTTTCTGGGTTTTTTTATATATATTATTATTATTGTTATATTTGCATATATTTCCCATCTTTGATTCTATTCATTCATCCATTCATCTTCTTCTTCTTCTTTTTATTATTTTTATTATTATTTTTTTTTAATTCTTTTTTTTTTTTTTTTTTTTAAATTTTAATTTTATTATGCTCCCCCTCCCCCCCCCCCTCCCCCCCTGTCCGGTATCACTTTATGTGGAAGGACGTAAAATTGAAGACTACTACTACTACTACACACACACAAGACATGCAGAACATTGTAGGCATGCGTTAAAACCGTTACGCTTTCCGGAAGAGTAGGCAATGTGTGCTGGTAGGAACGAATGACACAATTTACAAAAAATGCATACACACGGGGACTAAATTTGAAAAAAACAAACCACATGAGTGCTTATTCCATTTTCCTCGAAAAAAAAGGATAGAATAACATTGAAAATTAAATAGCCACTATTATACTCTATTGATGTTGTTTATTACAGGCTTTAAAAAGTGTGTATGTGTGAGTGAGGTGTGCCATAGTGTGTGTGTGTGTGTGTGTGTGTGTGAAAGTAACCTTTGACTTCTTCGATGGAAATATTATACAGCGCACCGAGTATGATTCAAGGGAATGAACTGATGGTATCAACTTTTGCACATAAATATTCTCCCTTAGTTTGTAAACAGTCAATAAAGAATTTTTATTGGTATAGACACATGCTTATCTGTTGCTTTTCACATTTTTCTTCTTTTTTTGCTAAAAAACTGTCTTATTATTATTAAAAAAAAATTCCTATCATTATTATCGTGATCATTACTACGGAGAGCGAGAGATACAAAAGTGTAAACGCATGCGCGTCAATGAATTACAGAAAAACGCTGCGCATGCGCTGATCACCCAATTGTCGTCTGCTTCAAGAGCCAAGGACTACAGCGTTTGAGGCTGCCTGACCTTAGACTGGCCAGGCTTTCTTCATTGGTGATTGGAGAAAAACAGAATTTCTTCCTGTCAATAATTCTGTTCAGCAAACGGCTTAAGGTTTGTAAAGCTTGAGTCAAACCAAAGTTCGCAGAAAGTTGGGTTTTTTGTTGTTGAAACAGTTAATGATTATTAGATCCAGATCAAATGGAGTAAATCTAGATCCACACGTAGCGTAGGCTTCTGTTCAACTGCCAGGGACGCAAGAGCAGATTTGACACTATCAGTTATCATACAATTTTATAGTTAGTCAAATTGTTTTTTAATCATAACTCAGATGCATTTACCTAGATTAAAATGTTTACTCCTAGAACCGTAGTTTAGAGAGGTTGTAGGCATTCTAGGACCAGTCCTTAGATTTAAATTATTTACAGCACATTTAGAATTAGTACCCTCCGTTTCGTAAATCCTACACGTTTTCTTTAAAGCCTTTTTTGAAATCTTTGATTCTTTTGCAGGAATTTGGTTTTGGTTTTTATCTCATTTTACTTGTGATGTAGTCTAGTTTTTCCGACTCCCTGGTGCCCTCCCTGGGTTGACACGTATGGTTGACCAGGGCATCAATATAAAGGAGGATTAGAGTGTTGGTTTTATAAAAGGTAAAGGTGTCCCATAACCTGTGTGGTCGTAGGGGAGCGAGGTGTCAGAGACCTCAGCTTCTCTAGGGGCCAACATGTTGAGGGCGGCACCCATCTCCTCTCCCTCGCTGCTTTACCTTCCCTGACCTTAAAGAGGGCAGGTACCCTTTTACAGCTGGGTGAACTGGGGGGGACTGTACTGAAGCCAAGGCGCGCAAACGGTCACCCATCCAATTGGTAACCACGCTCAACTCTGTTTAACCTTGGCTGGGGGAAAGCGAGCACTCTGACCACTGAGCTATCCCGTCCAATTTTGATATGTATATAGTTGCACAGTTTTATTCTGAGGTTTAAAATTTTACGTATGTGAAAGCTCCAATATGGCCTGTGAGGTCCGCAGGGCTATAAACGAGATTGGATTGATTTTTGCAGGAATAATTACAAAGTGCTATTAAAATCTATTCTTTGTATTTCTATTGTTTTATGACTTGACAGCTACAGTGGTGGGTGGGGATTTGTTCTAATCAACATATTCATGGATTGGATTGGTACTTTTGTGTTCTGTTGTTGTCTCTTATCAATATGTTGGTAACTGGGAAGTTGTCCTGAAATCAGGATGCCGACTAGGTGTTATAATATATTGTTAGGTTGAGCACGCCTGCGCATAGGCACGTGCGAGCCTCTGCGCGCACACACACACACACACACACACACACACACACACACACACACACACACACACACACACACACACACACACACACACACACTTATCTTTTTAATCTTCTACTTTATGACCTTCCGAGATCCTTGTCAAATAACGTTGTCCTCGTTCAGTATGCAGATGATCTGTGCAAGTGGATGAAGACAACAATGAAAAAGGTAACCCCCAAGAGACAGTTAAGCTACATTAGAAAAACTTATCAGCTTGAACTTGATAAGCTTAGTATTTATATGACAGAAAATGGATTACTGCTGTCTCCAGAGAAGACCAACATTGTTCTCTTCAATAATGGGGCTGACCCTCAGGGTTTGCCTACTTTCAAAATGCAGGATAGGCACCTTGAATACAAACCAATGGTAAAGTTTCTGGGTATTTATATTACATCAAAACTGACATGGAATTATCATGTTGAATATTTATTAACTAAAGCTAGAAAAACCTTAAATTTTATAAAAGTAGTAAGCAAACAGCATTGGGCTCAAGATGTATCAGTCTTAAAACATCTGTCATTGGCATTAGTTCGTTCTACACCGATATACGGCCATGAAGTCTTCTTTAATGCCCCAAAGTATTTATTAGATAAACTTAGAAGTATAGATTGTAAAGCTTTTCGCATTGCCTTGGGAGTACCCTTCCATGCTTCATCCTTGGGAACATATAAGGAAGTAGGAGTTTTGCCTTTGGATGACTATCGAGAGGTAGCAGTCGCAAAATACGTTCTTAGAAGCTCAGCATCTGTAAATAATATAGAAGATGAACTCAGTCTAAGATCTGACAAGCAATTTCCTAAAAGAGCTAAAAATATCCGCTCACTCACCACAATCAGCACCTTCACAAATGGTCTTTTTGAAAAATCAGGAGTTAATCCCAGAGAAGAGCAACAGCTTATACCTCTATTATCTCCTTGTCCGTCATGGGAGCTTCAAAGGGCTCAATTTGATTTGGAATGCTCCATCTATAAAAAAGATAATGGAAGTAATATTCTTAGCGCGTATGTGAAAGAACATATTATAAACAAGTACTCATCACATCTTCAAATATACACCGATGGGTCTCTACTCAATAGTACTGGAGGTGCGGCTTTCATCATTCCTTCATTACATGTTGAAAAACTGTACCACTTTGGGAAAAATCACTCAATTTTTACAGCAGAGCTGACAGCCATTCTGATGGTTTTAAATTATTTACTTGATTTTCCCAGGACCATTGTGAAGGTGGTTTTATGTGTTGATTCAAAATCAGTGCTCCAATCCCTTAAAAATTCCGGGTCAAAAGTAAGACAAGAACTTATCACTGAAATATTACATCTTATACATTTTCTAATCCTAAGAGGCACTGATGTCACCTTTTGCTGGGTACCTTCTCATTGCAATATAGTATTCAATGAAAATGTGGATAGAGCTGCTAAAAATGCGGCATTGCGTTATGATTGTGCTGATACTTTGAA
>JASPKP010005079.1:0-2500 GCA_030674155.1 Stramonita haemastoma | reverse complement strand
CTCTCTCTCTCTCTCTCTCCTCTCTCTCTCTCTCTCTCTCTCTCTCTCTCTCTCTCTCTCCTTACAGTCAACAGCTGATCTTGTGCTGCCATGAGATCTCTGGAAAAGGATGCTCTGCATTCATGCTGGATCCTTAAAACGATTTCTAGCGCTGTATGTAGTGATCAAGTAGATCTATACGCAGACTGGATGAAATCCCAGCTCTGAAGTATAGCCCTCTATCAATCAGCAAATTCTGAAGACAGACTTCTAAAATATTTGATACTTCAAAATGATTGAGAAGTTGTAAGTGGTTACCTGCACTTGCTTTTCCTCCACAACTTTTCCTCAGAAATAAATACTTGGTAATAACGTTAATGGAGATGCTTATAATATTATCTGTCGTACTTGATTCAGGACATGATATTTTTGTGAGGAAACTTTCAGTACATTAGGTGCGCATAACTTGATCTAAAGGTAAACTGAACATGGGCATCTTTGTCATCCTACTCTAGATAATCATCAGATCCTGAAATAAAATGTTTCCAATTCTAATGTCGTGTGTGTGTGTGTGTGTGTGTGTGTGTGTGTGTGTGTGTGTGTGTGTGTGTGTGTGTGTGTGTGTGTGTGTGTGTGAGGTTCTAATGATAGGGTGTTCCTATTTTTTTCCTTTCTTTATGTCCAGAATATATCGGTTGCAATTTGGCTGTTTTCTTTTTTTGGGGTTTTTTACTTAATATGATATTTTATGCCACTTTAAGTCACGGCAGATTTCTGTATCAAATTCGGGCTGGTCTTCCCGGGGAGGTGTCGCCACAAGATCAGTGCCACCCTTTTTTTTTCTTTTCCTGTCTGCAACTGAGTTGGTGCGTTCTTTTTTTTACATTGTAAACGGTATGCTGGCAGTATTGATTATATGGATATCTTTCCACATTTTCCGTATGGTAACATTTGACATTCTTCAGCATTGCTTTCCTTGACAGTAAGTGTTATGGTCACAATTGACTATTGTCTAGATTAGAACAACAGACGATTTCTTTGATTTGGAGATAAACGTTCACAATTGTTTTGAAATCTAAACATTTCACACAGTTTTAAATATCAAAGATAATCATCTTTTCATAAGGAAATAAGAGCTGAGTTAATCTCCCCCCTTCTCATGCTGAATAAGTAAAGTGTGTGTGTGTGTGTGTGTGTGTGTGTGTGTGTGTGTGTGTGTGTGTGTGTGTGTGTGTGTGTGTGTGTGTGTACCAGGTTTACCAGCCCTGAAACCCGACTTCATGAAGCCCAACAGGGGCATACCTAAACATACGGTGAACGATCACCTTGAGCCCGAGTCTGATGAGGAGTGGCGGCCAAGGCCAAAACGTAAAGCAGGTAAATGGAATGGACTATATGATTTTTCCTTTTTTTCCCTTTTTTTTTAACCCCAAAGTACTTTAGGCAGGGGGGGGGGGGGGGGAGGGGGGGGGGGTACGGGGGGCGGGATAATGTGGTGGTCAGAGTGATGCGTTCGTGATCTGCTGACCCGGGTTTGAATCTCGTTAGAGAGGATTTTTCCTCTGGAGTTAACATCAATGCCTATTCCACTCCCTTCAAAAGCCCTTCGGATGAGACTATAAACCAAGGTCCCGTCTGCGAGCGCACGTAGAACATCTTGCGCACAAGTTAAACCTATTATACTTTTTAGAAGAGTAGGCAATTGTGTTCCGGTGGGAGCGAATGACAAAATTGCAAAACTGCGTACACACGGGGACTGGATTAAAAAAAAGCACCTGAGTGCTTATAGGGCTATATAAGAATAAATATTTACATTTTCTAACCACCAGCATGCCAGAGCACTAGACACGGTGGGCAGAAAAAGTAAGCGAGGTGGTAGAACAGGAGGATGTATTTCTGGTTATTTTCTACATACATTAGCATCTAGGGGCATTCGTACAGTCCCCATTTGTCTTACTGCAATGATTCGGATAGACACTTAATCAGGAAGTAGGGTTGGGGAACATTTTTGATCTTTTCAGATTTCATCAGGTCGCCTGGATAAAAAACGTAATTAGGCAGTGGGATTTAGAAAAAAAAATCCATAAAAGTTTTGAGAAGTTCAACAATTTAGCTTTTTTCAGGCTGAAAACAGATTTTTTTTGGTTTTTCTGCTAGAACTCCGAGGGTCACCTATGGTGAGATTTTTGTATATGTGACGCGACTGTTTTTACCCAGCATTAAGGTGTGTCACATTCCCACTTAGGGAATGATGTCTGAACACGACACTAATGTTCACGCCCTTTTAAAAATGGTGTCATTCGTTCTTACTGGCGCCCAGTGGCCCACTGTTCTGAGAGGCAGAACTGGCTTCAGTATGTGCTCAGAATGTTCTGCATGCGTTTGCACACGGTACCTCGGTTTATAGTCTCATCTGAAGAACTTTCGGGGGAATAGAGTCAGCACTGGTGTTAACTCCAGGGGAAAAATCCCCTTTGAAAGGGTGCTTCACTGATGGCTTGAACCCCGGCCGTCAGATCTC